>JAZHYW010030661.1:0-133289 GCA_037355805.1 Ixodes ricinus | reverse complement strand
AAGCATCCTTCAAAGACACGGGTAGTGAGGTACGCCGAACACGGCAACGGTTTGCTAAAGGTTCCTATTGTTGCAAAGACTGGCAGCTGCGTGCTGAGGACATGTTTTCTACTCGTTTCGTCGTCATTCGCCGAAGTTTTTTAAAGGGATACTTCAGCGAAATTTGAATTATACCCGTCATGCTCAAAAATAGGCTGAATATGATCCACAATATCCGTAAATGACAATCGCGCGTTTGAAATTTGAGCCTGACGGCTGTACTTCTCGATATAAACGGCTTACTCTGGCAAGCGCTCGGAGACCAGCCAGCAGAGTCGCGTCACATCCGGCGCAATCGTGACGTAGTCTGTCTCGGGATGGGCAAAGCGCTGCGGCGAGGCTGACGTCGTCAGGATGCCCTATAGCCGTTCCAGCCACCGAAGTGGTCGAAGCACGCCGCGATCGGGCCGCCGCAACTAACCGCAAAGCTGCTTTTGTGTGAATTTTGAGTGTCACGTTAATCTTTTATAATCTTGTAAAGAGAGGATAGCGACGTCTGGAGCCGCGTTTACATGAATTCGACTTAGTCGCATCGAATCCAGTTGTCGCATTCAATCCGGTCACGTAAACGGCACAATGCGCAAAGAAAGCGCATCGCATTCAAGTCGCTAGACAGAGGTGGATCGAGATGGCGAGTGCGCATTCATTCAGCCCATGTCAACGGAGGTCGCATCGCATTTTGGAACGGGGAGGATTATGGGAAGGCGCTCGCTGAGGGAGCGAGCTAGAGAACACGGCGGCGGCCAACCTCGTCGGCGGCGCGGGGAGCAGTCCCGTATGATCGCCCGCAATTTTTTCCCGAGAACAAACGCGAGCTTTATTGCCATCATAAGTAAGCGGAACATAGCGGAGCTGCTCGGTGAGGGCGGCCTCCGTCTAAGCCTTGCGAAGTACGACTTGCGCGTCCGAAGGGGTCCCAAAGGCTTCGGCGCAAGCACGAACGACACCGAGAGCTCTGAGCACTGTGCAGCACTGCATGGTAGCGCAGAACGATCAGCTCCTACCTCGGGGCCGTTCCTGGCTGCGCAGGAGCCTTTCGGACTCGGGGGTCCGGTTGGTCCGGTCGCGATCGGCGAGGTCTGGCGCGGCGAAGCGCGGAGGCGTCCTCAAAGCGTGCGCACACACAGTGGCGTACCAACTTGTTTTTGAGTGGGGGCAAACCAGACCGCCCCCCCCTCCCCCCCCCGCGGGTCACATATTTCTACTCAGTGATGGGCCGAACTTTTGCCCAATCGAAAATTCGGCGCAACTTTTGCCGAACTTTGTAAAGATTCGGCAATCATTCGGCAAAAATACACTGTTACCAGTCTTAAAAAAACACATGCAAAGGAAAAAAAAAATTTTTAAACAGCTTAGATGGAAAAGGGATGTCATAAAACAATTTTACAAAGAAGAAAGAATATTTTATATCTATATTTACGGCGTGAAACGAATTTGTAGTTGGCGCCCGCGGGAGCCGCCGCTGGTCATGTGGTAGACCTGTGCGTCGCCACCGCCGCACGCTGAGCATTGTGCGCTAGAGCACTGCACGGGCCCGGGCCAGCCCGAAAACCAGAGCCCGGCCCGGCCCGCGGGCCGGGCTCGGGTCGGGTGGGACGCATTTTTTCAGGCCAGGGACGGGCTCGGGCTTGAGCAAAATATTTTTCGGGCCCTGCCGGCCCAGGCCGGCCCGGGCCGTGGCTGGGCCTTCGTTTGCCGCAAATTCTAAACTGTTAACAATATCTAAATTGTTACTAACAAAAAGTGTGCTCATTGATCTTTTAGGTTCAATGAAAACAAACAAGCGAAATGCAAAATCACTACTGCGCCGTTTAAAAAAAAAATGTTCTGTTCTCGGAATGCTTTTACGTGGATAAAAAGAAACTTATGGATTCCACCAGGATAGTGGGAAAGTGTGGTTAAAGATCGAATGCACTCCAGTCGCAGGGTGCCACATGACAAACTTTTTTCCCTGCCTTTCAAAAAAAAAAAAGAAGAAAAAAAACGTGAGCTTGACTTTGCACTTTGTGGGGAGCCTTACTGTGATACCAAAGATAAGCCACAATAGAAAATTTTGTGTTTATATAGCCTTTTGAAGATGCACTAGCGTGATCCTTATTGTTTCTTTACAAAAATATGTATAAAGGAAAGTTCTCAGTGAAACGAATTGAACAACGAAAGCTCCAATATCTCTTCAAAAAATGCATAAATAAAATATTGCCCACTTTTTTTTTTCTTCTCGAAATCACTCATGAAGTGCATATTTCGCCCATAATTTCGAAAAAATAGTCTAAGTCGGGATGTTTATTTTGGCAAAAAAAAACTCCTTCAAGTTTCAAAGAAATTTAAATCAAATATGCTCGCTTTATGCTTAGACAGGTTTTAGTCAAAGCCTGCAAACTTTTTCGGGCTCATGAATATAATCTGTCGGGCTCGGACCGGGCTCAGGCTTATATATAAACAAATTTGTCGGGCTCTGGCCGGGCTCAAGCTTCTGTCTAAAAATCCCACCGGGCTCGGGCCGTGCCCGGAGCCATGCCTCCACCGGGCCAGGTCGGGCCGGGCCTAGAGATTCCGGCCCGTGCAGTGCTCTATTGTGCGCCGCCGCTTCAAAGCAGTTTCTCCACGCCGCCGTCGCCGCCGCCGCACAAGTTCGTTAGAGTAACTGCAGAGCCTATACAGTTACTCTAAGTTCGTCTGCTTCAGGCGCCGCCGCCGTCATCTGACCGGCGCACAAGTCTATCACGTCTGCTCGCGCTTTTTCAAAAGCTTCATTTGGGCTCTCAAAGTTACTCATTAATCTTTGTTTTTTGTTGCACTTCAAACGAAGATGAATAAGTAACTTTTCGAGACCATAGGAAGCTTCCGAAAGAGCGCAAGTACCACGTGACGAATAGGGGCCAGTCACGTGATAAATATGGGCCACTTTTCCGCGGCGCCCGTGGGCGCCAACTACAAATTCGTATCGCGCCGTAAATATAGCCCTAAAAAAATTTATTTTTTGTTGTAAATTCGTTTTATGACTTCCTTTTCCCAACCCTGCTGTTTAAAAAAAAAGTGGTTTTTTTTTCCCTTGCATGTGTCCTTTAACATTGATATTTAGTTTTTAGTGACGAAAAAAAGGTTTGTGCTTTTTTTCTTGATTTAAATACAACATGCCTATCGACACACTTATGACTAAATAAGGTGATATTCTACAAAATAATTGTATCGACGTCGCTTTTGTGTGTTTGCTGGCAATTTTAGTGTTTGCTTGCAGAAAGTGGTGTGACAACGAGGTTGGGTAGCAGACGGCGCAGTCACGAACCACGCTACGAGAGTTTTGATTTTGAGGCTTCATCAGCGCACGCCTGCAAGTGTGTTTACATTGTTCAAATAAAGGCAATCACTGCGTTCTTACTTTCTCTGGGAGTCACCGTTTCGTGCGCGAAAACGAATGCAACAGTTGCTGAGCCTTCACCAGAAGAGAGAAGAATATTGTAAATATGCATGTTTTTCTATTTGAGCCACTTGACGTCAGCTTTGCGAGAAAGTGTACGTTCCATATTCACAACGTGCCGTTTTTAATCTTTAAAATTCCGGTTTCTGGTGTTAGGACACACACGGACGTTTAGGAAGTTGGGGAGATTTAGGAATGTCGGATGTGCAACGTCGAGCATGATAGTTATGTGTTTAGTTTTATGCAGGTACATGAAAATCGCGAAATAACGTGAAAGAAAAAGCAATATTATTCTGTTTTGGCACAAACTACACGTGAGCCGAAAACAGGATTGTTATAATAATAATAATAATAATTTTATTTGCACATACTGCAAGGGCCCCGTGTGCACGGTGTGCGGGGCTAGGCAGATAGGTGAAAACCTTTACGCAGAGCGCCTGCCAGCCCGCCACCACATATAAAAAAACAAAGCAGGCCAACAAATGTACAGAATATACACACTACAGAAAGTGCGTAAAAAGGCAAGAGGGGAGAAAACATGTATCATAATATGACGAGAATGCCAGGTGCATCCCATACATTCTGGCAAGCTCTCGTGACTCTGCCCCGTTGGACGGCAGTGGGCTGCGCAGACTAAGCGTAATTGTCAAGTTGTCAGTCAATGTTTCAACTACATCGTTGCATCAATGGAAAGGTCAAATGAAAATCTTGTTATCCAGAATGCACCGCATCATTTGTCACTTGCACAGTGGACTGCGTAAATTACTGGTCGATATTCTGTTCTTGAGGCAGAAAATGTTGAAGGGAACCACACTGGCAAAAGCTCACAAACGCACAGTTACCATGTCGCCTACTCCACACCTCGCCGTAACCACTGGTTGTACTAAACTGCACGATGGTAACCGCGCGACTGCGCGGCGTCCATTTGCGATCCATGGCACCGTCGCATTCGTGCGCGTGCGCAGACATTTGCCAAATTTTTGCCGAATCTTTGCCGAACCTTTCTTCAAAATTTCGGCATGTGCGGAAATTTGCCGATTCTGAAGTTCGGCAGATTCGGTCCGTCACTAACTTTTACGGCGTGTGTGTGTGTGTGGGCGTTGTAGAAGAGAGGGCGGGGGGAGGCGAGGGTCAATTGTGTATGCGCACCGGGCGCTTTGGTCACTGGCTCCTTTTACGGCGAAGGCGATAGACCCCCTAGCAACGACGTCCTCGCTGGATTGGCTGCTCGGCAAAGCACGGAAACTTAAATTTCGGATTCGGACGGTGCGTGTATCACTCAAAGCGCGTTAACCCACCCCCGCGACTGCGTTCACACCACTTTGCGGCGACAGTGTGCGGCTGCTAATTACAAAACTATTATCCCACTTGCCCTCCCCCCCCCCCCGCACACGCCGTTTTGCGGCATCCAGCCGGCAACCTAAGCGCCGCTGTCCCCCGTGCACCTCCGTAAATAGAGTCACATACGATTTAGTTCAGCGATGTTTCGTGAACAACATTCGTTGTTTTTTCTGTGTTAATCGTAAAAAAAAAAAAAAAGAAATGACGTAAGTATCGCCAGATGCCTCGACAAGATTAATGTTCGAGGAAAAAACATAAAAAGTAAACCCATACCGATAGAACCCGGGTCTGATACGTAGAGGGTGACATCTTACCTTTAAGATACGCTGCCGCTTCGGAAACTCGCATTGTAACCGCTGCCTATGTTGACGGCGGCAGCTCCTATCCCCACGAACCAGCCAGTCCGGCGTGAGCGCCGTTGCTAGGGTTTGTATCGCCTGCGCGTTAAAAATAGGCCACCGTGGGTCGGGGGCGGTGCCCTTGGTATCCCTTGGGCGCCGCCGGCCAGTGTTGCACTGCCCAGTGGCGGCGGTTTTCAGGGGGGGGGGGCAAAACACATGCCTTGCCCCCCTGTTGGTACGCCCATGCGCACACACGTCGCCTCTGGTCCAGAGTGACCCGGCGGCCCGGCCTGGAGCTTTAAACGCTTGGGTTTTGATGTTTCTTCCGTCTCGTAACTTCCACAGCGCCGCAGACAGCGGGCACGATCTTTACGTTCACTGAACGCGTCGAAACTGAATTCGACTCCACGTGCGATGCACCGGAAAACGTGGTGCGGATGGTTCCGGAACTGCATAACTTCGAGCTTTGACACGGCGTGGCGCCACCTTGGGCTTGGTGCGCATTCATGTAAACGTTGCCGCGTCGGTTTCGTTCGAAGAACGAATGGAGTCGATGCGCTGAAGTCGCTTTCATGTAAACGAGGCTTGGGACACACAAAAGAGAGGCCCGTTGAGTAGGGTGTGCCTTCCTCCCTCTTCTCTCGTGCTGGCCGTAGAGCTGTCGGGATGATGTCAGGTCACGAGACAGTTACCGTCACTACCTGGCAACGTTCCTAGACGGGCATTACAAACGAGGCCTTAGCAATATACACCAGGTGCTCTTTGCTAATCGTTTAATTGGTTTTAATATTTATTTTCGTGTCTTTTTTAACAAGATATTGGTGTGTCCGATGTGATGCTGCTCCTTTGAACACGTAGAGACCAAAAAATAAGCGCCGAAATTTGGTTGTAGTACCCCCTTAAGACCCTGTGTAAGCGTTGAAACTTGCCATTGATAGCACGTGGACATTTTTATGAAAGCCGCAGGAAAAAGTCACAATTTGTAGAAAGCAAATTTCCCCGGTCTCGCAGTGTGATCAAAGCTTTCTTGGCACGCCGAAGTGCTGCGTCTCTGTGCCTTCGCACGCTTGGATAGCGATCAAGATTTGATGCCGTGTGAATGTGTTTTACGAGTGCAATGTGCGCAAAGCGGCATGTAAGGCAATAACTCGCCGAAAGCAAGTTTTGCCGGTCTCGCGGCGTGGTCGAAGCTTCCTTGGCACGCCAAGGTGCTGCGTCTCTGTGCCTTCGCACGCTTGGATAACGATCAAGATTCGACGCCATGTGGATGTGTTTTGCGAGTGCAATGTACGTGAAGCCAATGTGCCTCTGGAGCAGCGTTTTACTTTACTTTGACGACCGTATTTGTTACTTGCGGCACTCGCAGTTCAGAAACAAGCTTGATCTAGCGTCCAGTGGCGACAGAAGAGGGGTGGAAGGCACCTGGCGACATCTTGATGTTTGAAGGTTTGTCACGGCCTCCTCCGTCAGCGCAGCAGGTAAAAGAAGCGACAGCAAAGGACACTGTGCTGGTTGAAGTATTACAAGCAATTCAGAAGGGCGCTCTTCATCGGCTCAAATCACCAGAGTTCGCACCTTACACAAGAAAGGCGGCAGAACTGTCGACACACCGAAATTGTGTGACATGGGGTGCACGGATGATGATCCCCACGTGGCTGAGGACGGACGCGTTGATGTTGATTCACGCGGGGCACCGTGTAATTGTCGCAATGGAGACATGCGCACGGTGTTACCCCTGGTGGCCCGGTATCGACGCGGACACAGAGTCCTTCGTCGCAGAATGCAGTGTCTGCCAGACTCACCGCAAGACACCATCAAAGAAGCCCATGCCAGTCTGGCACAGACCTTCCCAGCATTGGGATACTATTCACGTGGACCTTGCGGGTACTGTTGAAGGCCACGTCTTCCTGGTGGTTGTGGACGCCAACACTAAATGAGTGGTAGTCCGGGTGATACGCAACATGACGTCGGCGGCCTTCATTAGAGAATTGCGGGCTATCTCCGCAACTTTTGGCGTTCCCCGGAAGATGATTTCAGAGAACGGCACAGCGTTTGTGTCCGAAGACATCAAGACTTTCTACCGGAATGACGGTGTAATATCCATCATAAGCGCGCCATACCATCCAACAACTAACGGCCAGGCTGAACGCATGGTTCAACACCTGGAAATGGCACTAGCTAAAAGATGAAAGGAAGATTTGAATTGTGTGGTTGCCAGATTTCTATTTAAATAACACACAACAATCGATGTGGCAACAGGAAAGACACCTGCTTGGACGCTTTACGGGAGGGAACTTCCATCTGCTTTCAAGCGACTGTAGACATTCAGCCCTGAGACACCTGAAAACACTGACACCTTTACAAACACACGCAAGCTGAATGTAGGCCAAGCAGTGTGGGCTAAAACATTTTCAGACGGTAAAAAGTGGATACCCGGAGTGATTGAACGCCAGCTGAGACATCGCTCTTGGATGGTTCGAGTAGAGCAAGGTTCAATTCGCAGGCACACCAACAACATACGGCCGCGGAGAATGGCATCACATAATCAACCTCCCCAGACAGCTGTGGCACCTGCATGGGACTTGTCACAGCCGCGACAATGAACCTGGCTCCGCTGCCCGCGACAGTCATCAGGCGCAACAGTACAACTGCGATTCTCAAAGAATCGGTTCCTGTTGAGCCGCCGGCAGAGCCTGAGACTTCAGGCACTCGAAGAAGTTCCCAGGACCGCCGACCACCTCAAAGATATGGACATCAATCTAGTGGGGGGAGGTGTTATGTCCGGAATAACATGTCAAAAGAACACTGTATCAAAAGCACGTGGCCAAAAGATGGGTTTCGTCGTCTTCTGCCAACAATCGGATAGTGTGCGTGCCAGCGCATGCTGCACATTCGGTCACGCCGCAATCAAGATCGGCAGTCGTAAGCGACCGGAGTAAATCTACTCGTTGTGTGTTGAGTAATCGAACTCCTGATTACTGCGCACTTAACACAAATGATAAGGAAATCTTACATATTTAGTTTTAAGCAAGACCCCATGCGTCCATGACTGAGAAGGAATGCTTTTCCATGCATTTAGAAGATTCGAGTTTACTCTTATCCCGAGTGTAAAAGATAATGAGGCCAGTATGACCTCGCCTAGTCAGTCTCGCTCTAGCTCACTATACTAACGAACATTCTAGGTCGAATGCTCGAGATGCCGACTGTAGTAGATAAAGAGCCGAGCGCGGCTTCGTCTACTCACAGCCAGCTGTCACTCGCTGCTGCCGCCGTCGACGCTCATCCTGTCTTGTTTCTCGGGACAAGTTCGCCGATTAAATCTTTTTTTGATTTTCGCCTGTCGATTCGTTTCCATTTACGACGATACATATGGGCGGTTTCATTTAGATTCAGGCAACGATCGAGGTGCAGTCGTATTTTCTTCAAATTTTTATATTACGTAGCGCATGTTCCAAGAAGAACAGTCCTTTTTATTTTAATGTCCTGACATCTTTAATTTCTGAGAAAAAAAATCTCAAAGAAGCGGGAAAGAACGACGAGGTTCTGACGGTTGTCGTGTGTGGCGTTGTTGAATCAGTCTCAATCTCAAAGTATCCAAAAGAGCGCGTCTATATTTTTTTATTGTGATATATGTGCAAATAAAGCATAATTAAAATAATAGCACCGACTTGACACAACAGAAAAAACAATTTCATTAGACGTTTCGCCTCCTATGCGGGAGGCATCTTCAGTAGTTACAAAGCAACTAACTACTGAAGATGCCTCCCGCATACAAAGCAACTAACTACTGAAGATGCCTCCCACATGGGAGGCGAAACGTCTAATGAAATTGTTTTTTTCTGTTGTGTCAAGTCGGTGCTATTATTTTAATTATGACGTCTCCCGGCTTTCGGAGTATTTTTGCAAGTAAAGCAAGTTAAATGACATTATAACTACTATTTATTATTGTTCGCTCCAATTTTTGTAAAACAAAATTGCGGTGGCTTAGCTCGGCTATGCCAGGATATACGTACCGTGAGCTTATGCGCACAAAATGAGAGGAGCTATCAAGCAGCTCCGGTGTAGCGTCAGACTTGGCTACTGCGCAACGGAGGCACACAGCTGGGCACGCGGCGGCACCAGTGCGTCTGCCGCGGCTATGACCTCACTCTGGAATGCGATGACCGGCGAGGCGCGCGCGGTGGCGGCGGAGCCCGCGGCGGCGGCGGCTCCGGCACGCCAGCTGTGCGCCGTGTGACATCACTGCTCCTCGCGCTTGCGCAGACCGGCGAGGCGCGCGCGGTGGCGGCGGAGCCCGCGGCGACGGCGGCTCCTCCCCGCCAGCTGTGCGCCGTGTGACGTCACTGCTCCTCGCGCTTGCGCAGCACGGATCACGGCTCATTATGCGAGCCACGCGAAACTGCTCAACCTCAGCCAGTAGCCCACGCTACAAAATCCCCAAACATGCCTCCGAGAACAACTGTAACCTAAACCGCAGATTTTTTTTTATTTCTGAGTCGATCATGTTTAGTACTGATTTTAAAATATTACCACGTATAGAACCTTTCATTGCCTTCTAAATTAAGCAAAATTTGTGTCTATCATGTACGAGTAGTGAGAAATAAATTATAGAACAGTTTTTTTACTTTTTGTTCAATTTCAGCATGCTGTATAAAAACTAATTTTTAATTTTTTTTCCCGTTGCGTTTTCTTCACACCCTTCTTTTAGCCAGAATACATTATTTTAGAGGTATATGCACTGATTTTGTTTCAAGCCTTTAAATATGCTACAAAAAGATCAAATGCCGATGGTGGGTTTATGGGTTAAATTGAGGATTGTCATGTGTGGCGTTTTTTAATCACTCTCAAAGTATTCATAAGAGAGCTTCTATATTTTTTACAGCGGAGCTGTTAAGGGCTAGTTTCCCCAAGATCATGTCCCCCGCAAAGAAATGTCGACACAAAACTCTGTTTGCCGCCATCGCTCATAGATGCGGTAGCTGTTCAGAGTTGTGTTTGCCGGTTGTCCGCTTGCCGCCGTCGCTCATAGATGGCGCAACCTTTCGAGCCTTTCCACTCTGGCTTGCCGACTTGCGGCCGGCCATTACTTCATTCCCATCATAGTACAGCTCCGCTGGCCTTCCTTCACCAAAGTAGAAAGGCTAGAAGTTTTTTATTGTAATATATATGCCAGTCGGTAAAACGACATTCCAACTATTTATTATTCGTCGATCCACGGCGGAAAATGTTTTGTCGACTATGTTTAGTTTCGCTTTTAAAATACCACCACGTGTAGAAAGGTTCTGCACGTTGTGTTATTGCCTTCCACATTATGCAAACTTTGTGTCTTAATCATGTACGAGTACTGATAAATAAATTATAAAACAGAGGTTTTCACTTTTTGTTCAGTTTCAGCAGCTGAATAAAAAGATTTATTTTTATTAAACCTATTAGTTGTTTGCAGAGTAAAATAAAAACGTAAAAAATAAAGAGTGGCAAAAATAAAAATTATTCTGTTGTGTTATCAACATGCATTTCGCGTTAAAAATATAAAATTTCGCATTTAAAAATTTAGGCTTCCAATAGGAAGTGTATTTTACTCTAATGTTTTACAATATTATACTTTGACATTTCTAGCATAGTGCAGATTATGTAGCGTATAGTTTAGGCTTGAGGCCCCTCCAATCATGGCACCGGCGGAAATTGTCTGAAAACCCGCTTTCGGCAGTTGCGATTTTATAGTGTTTAGACGTTTGGAATTGCAAACTGGTTAGTATACACCTAAACATCAATGTCTTTTATATCATTACTTATTAGACGTCCCTTAGATTCTTATAATTCTTGTTCTTATACAGCTATAACCCAACAAACGCACCATCGGCATGAGCTTAACAACTCTAAACTAGTGCATATACAGCTAACGGAATGTATGCTAACTAAAAAAAAATTAACAATTTTTTTTGTACAGCGCGCTGAAATTGAACAAAAAGTGAAAACCTTTTGTTTCATAATTTATTTCTCAGTAGTCGTACATGATAAAGACACAAACTTCGCTTAATTTGGAAGGCAATGAAAGGTTCTACACATGGTAATATTTTAAAGGCGATACTAAACATAGTCAACTCAAAACAAAATCCGCAGTTTAGTTCACAGTTGTTCGCGGAGGCATGTTTGGGGATTTTTACAAAGATTGGAGCGACGAATAATAAATAGTAGTTGGAATTTAGTTTTACCTAATTGCACATATATCACAACAAAAAATATAGAAGCTCTCTTTTTAATACTTTGTGATTGAGTGATTAAATAACGCCACACGACAACCGTCAATTTAACCCATAAAGCCACTATCGGCATTTGCTATTTTTCAGCATACTTAGAGGCTTAAAACTCAAAACTAGTGCATTTACCTCTAACGGAATGTATTCTGGCTAAGAGAAGGGTGTAAAAAAGGGACGCAAGAAAATAAAAATGTTTCTTTTTTCATTACAGCGTCCTGAAATTGAAAGAAAAGTGAAAAACTTCTGTTTCAGAATTTATTTCTCAGTACTCGTACATGATAAAGCCACAAACTTTGTTTAATTTCGAAGGCAATGAAAGGGTCTACACGTGATATTATTTTAAAAGCAATACTGAACATAATCGACTATAAAAAAGAAAATCCGCAGTTTAGGTCACAGTTGTTCGCGGAGGTATGTTTGGGGATTTTTACACAGATTTGAGCGACCAATAATAAATAGTTATAATGTCCTTCTACCTACTTGCATACATATCACAATAAAAAAATATATATATAGATGCTCTCTTTTGAGTGATTCAAAAACGCCACACATGGCAATCGTCAAAACCTCGTCGTCCTTTTCCGCTTCTTTGAGATTTTTTTTCTCAAAAACTAAACATGTCGGGACATTAAAATTTAAAAAAAAAGGATTGTTCTTCTTGGAACATGCGCCACAAAATATAAAAATTTGAAGCAAAATAAAAAAACACGACTGCACCCGTTGCCTGAATCCAAATGAAACCGCCCATATATCTGTCACGGAGTTAGTTTGGTCGCCCAGATGTCAACTGAAGCAACTATGCTGTCAAAAATCCTTGGAACGTGGGTTTGCCTGCATTTGGACCTTGATACACTTCACGCAGTCGCCATACGTTATTCGGCTTCAGTGTTTTCAATTACTCAAATATTGCGGAAGGGAGCGCCACGGGAAGGCGTTCGTGCCTCGATTGCCGATCAAAGCAGTGG
This sequence comes from Ixodes ricinus, assembly GCA_037355805.1. Taxonomy (NCBI): domain Eukaryota; kingdom Metazoa; phylum Arthropoda; class Arachnida; order Ixodida; family Ixodidae; genus Ixodes; species Ixodes ricinus. Next base: position 120,928 of record JAZHYW010030661.1, on the reverse strand, counting down.
ACGGGCACTCTACGATTCCGAAATCCCACAGAAAGTTAACCCCGAGAATAGTTCCGTCGATCGTCACCAACCTCGTTCAACGCGGTCGTGAACTCCCTCAGAAAGAACCACTGAAGCCATTGTGTCGTCTGCTAGCAGAGGCAAAACCGGTTGTGAAACTTTATTACGGGCTCGCTTTATGGCACTGAGACTATAGAGTCTTCACAACTAAAAAAATCACAATGCTTAAAAAAATTGCGGTGGCCAGCTCGGCTGTGTTAGGATATACGCGTGCGCGGCTATGCGCCTACAAAATGAGAGGCGCTATCAAGCAGCTGCGTTGCAGCGTCAGACTTGGCTACTGCGCAACGGAAGCACGGCTGGGCGCCCGGCGGCGCCATTGCGTCTGCCGCACGCTATGACGTCACTCTGGAATGCAGACCGGTGAGGCGCACGCGCGGTGGCGGCAGGCCCGCGGCTCCACCCGCCAGCTGTGCGCCGTGTGACGTCACTGCTTCTCGCGCTTGCGCAGCACTGGCTCATTATGCGAGCCCCGCGAAACTTCTCAACCTCGGCCAGTGTAGCTCACGCTACAAAAAAATTAACTTTATTAGACAGTTCAATCTACGTCAGAGCCCCATGCCATTTGTCCACAACGGCCCTATACTCCGTTTCAGCTTCAGTCCGAGCGCAGCGGACGCTGAGAGCCATCCCAGCCAGTCCAGCGTGGAGAGAGCGTGATGTGACCTTGAGCTCCTGCGTCGCTCTGCCCCACCGGCAGGTCACGCGATTTTCTCCCGGAGCTGGATCGGCTGGGATAACTCGTGCCGTCAACTGCGCTCGGCCTGAAGGTGGAACTGAGTATAGCAACAGTTTGTTTGAAGCGGAATCCATCGTGCGGTTTTCAAAACAGACCGATCTCAGTAAGCTGTTCGGCGCATGCGTGACGCCGCCATAACTTTAGTTCACAGGAGGCATCACAGGCAGTGTTACCAACTGTAGGGACATGTCCCTAAACGTAGGGACTTTTGGCGATTTTTTGGTCAAGTAGGGACGTAGGGACGCCCTGCCACTTTTACAGGAAAGCGTGGGGACTTCCACAATCGCTGCCATCTTTTTTTTTTTTTTTGATTTCCGGAATATTTTTAATGTTCTGGACTTTAGGCATTTTTGTATATTTCTTGCTTCAACAATGTTACTTCTGCAGGGGTGGAACTCATGAAATGTACTCTGGAGCAGCCACGGGAGCAGCTTAAACAGATGTATTGGAGCAGGTTGGGAGCAGCTAAAACTAGATTCTGGAGCAGGCTAGGCGCAGCTCAATCAGTTTTCATTGCACTTTAGCTCGCGTCTTAAGACGAGCACAGGAGCAATTTCAATTGTGCTTAGCAGCACAGATGCATACGAGTGGTTAGGAACCTAGGTAGATGGGATAACAGTGTAACATGCAGATGCGAAAACTTGGCCTTAGTGAGAACCAAAAAGCAAGTACCATTATGTTCCTGAATATAGTGTCCTTGATATTTTTCTGAGTGGCTTTCAGCTGCTTAAAATGCAAACCAGCACTGCTTATACACTCTAAAAAATGCCTCCACGTCTGCTTCCCGCAAAACACACGAAGAGCCAATCTCTGCGATCTACGAAATCAGCTCAGCGAGATGATGAGGCGGAAGATCCGTTTAGACCTCAAAATGAAGTCTGCGCTGTAGCATTACGCTATGCAAAACGTCATGCTTGCATTGCGTAATGCCACACGCACACTGAATTTTGAGGTCTAACCGGATGTTCCGCGTCATCATTCGCTGAGCTGATTTAATATATCACAGAGATTGGCTCACGAGTGTTTTGCGGGTAATAGACGTGCAGGCATTCTTAGGGTGTAGCACAACCCACACGTACTCGACATAGTAATTATATGTGCGAACCATGTGACGCGCGTAAGCAACGGATGTGCAGTTGCGCGGAAGAACGGGGCAGCAAATTTCAGAGTTTATCCTATTGTACAACTCAATATCGAAGCAGTAGACTACGAATAACGAAGTTATCGTATTCGAAGCGATGAGCCGGAGCAAGACTTAAAGTACGCCAAGCAGATCTACCGCTCGCGTGAGAGCTCCTGGCCGGCAAGGTTTCGGATCGGACCGCACTTCAGATCAATCAAATCACGATTTACCTTGCGGGAATGCGGTTCCAACTTCTAACGATGAAGCACTAAAAGGAATCTTTTGCTAATGTGTTTTCAACTGGCTGACTTCCGGAACCCGGGCCGAAGAGCCTCAGGCAATATGACGCTTAACGACTCAACCTCACCTCGGCTGACTTGCTTAAAGGGGCCCTGCAATGGCTTTTTTACTAATTTTTAATTTGCACCAAACCTGAGCGCACTGAACGTAGTAACTTAATGACACTTTTCTTTTCTCGAATTTCGATTTATTTTAGAAGTTATGGGCAAATTGAAATTACAAAAACAAGCAAAAAATAACCTCCTTCATGACGTCCTTGGTTGCTTGAGTGGCCGTGAACTAGACGAGGGATGGTGAGCTGAGCGAGCGCTCACGCCTGCCGTACTCCGTGTCGACGGCGCGAGAGGGCGCCACTAAAGCGTGTTCTGGATAGGCTGTATGTAGCGGGCAGCTAGAGCGGCTCTCATTGCATTTGCTGCGCGATCAAACACAAATTCGACATGACACTTCATTGGCCACAAACGACAGCAAACACGGGGTAAAGATCAGTTCAGAATGGGAGCCACTTCGCGCTGCCATACCGCGAAACGGCCAAACCGCAAGACAAAGCTGCTCACCGAAGGCCTTGGGAACGCTCAGAGCCGGCCGGGTCCTTCGGTCCCTTCGGCCGCAGCTCCGCCGCGTACATCGGGGCCATTTCCGTGTCGGCGCCTGATCCCACTACTCCTTTCTAGTAGGCGCCGCCTTTTCCACCGATTGGTGGCGGGTATGTCGACGGATCATTTCTTGTTTCCGTACTTTATAAACTGCATTTGTTTCTTTTCTGATCTCAAATACTGAACAAAAACTACTTTTATAAATAATTGAAACGGTTCGCGCCACTTATATTTTGTATTTCGACTAAAAAGAAGCTTTTAGCGGCTCTGACCAGTAGTAAGCCCAGGACCTAAGACGTCACATTACGCGCGCTTTCGGTACCGCGGGTCGCCCCCGTCGGTGGAGGAGGTTTCCGCGTCGTCCGGTTAAAATATGACGCACTGATATTTAGTGACTCTCTCCGTGCCCGCTGGCTTTCCCGAACCCCAAGAGACGTGGAAACCGCAAAAAAGGTAGACGCTTAATTATGATTGCAGGGCCCCTCTAAACGTTTATGGTTGAAGAATTAGAATCCAGTCGCAGGTGATGTAGCGCTTGGAATCCGACCCCGAGGTTTTTCGCGCGCTTTCGACTTGGGAGACACAGGGGAAATAAACAGAAGAAAAGATTGCAAGAACCGACCAAGCTATATGCCCTCATTGCTTGCCAATTGAGTCGATAATAACCGAAACCAAGACAAAATATAATTTTTTTTGCGCACGTTGTGCGATTTGGAGCACAATGGCGCGAGGTATTGGCTGTGGCGCAGTTTCCGCAGAATGGCGCAGGATGGCGCAGACAAATGCGTCTGGCGCAAAAAGGCGCAAATGGCGCAGCCGTTCCACCCCTGATTCTGGAAACACCAGGTGGCGCCACAGATCGACACAGACATTATGTTAAACGCGTTAAACACACCGCGGCGCGCTTTTTGATAAAGATGTAACATCGTTTCTCTTGTGCACCTCGATCCTGAAGCGTGGAGCAATTGTGGGTTTCTGATTGGCCGCACCGAAGCACATGACCACCTGCTTTAACGGAAGTAGCAGACGACACGCACGACCGCGGTCTTTTTCCTCGTGGTTTCGCTTGTTTAGTCCTCCTTCAATAGTCCTCCCTCCTCGCCCTTTCTCCTTTCATTTCAAAAACCATTCCGATTCCGACCGGTGACTAGTATACAGTTTGATCAGCCCCGTATAGAACAAAACGATGGCAGACCAACACGCTGGACCGTCGTCAGTGACGACACCGAAAAAGAAACGAAAAGTCCGAGGGGAACTGGCAAAGGATGAAGCCGAACCTTCGAGGAAGCAGCGCTTCCGCGAGGCATGGTTGGAGCTTCCGGAGTTCAAGGGATGGCTCGCACCGGACCCAAGAAACCCATTTCGTGCATCATGTAAGGCCTGCAACGCAAGCCTGGTCGCCGGACACAGTGAGTTGACCAAACATTCAAAAAGAGATGCCCACATAAAGGCAACCGCGGGGCTGAGAAAGCAGAACTTGATGACAGCATTCGTACAGAAGTCAAACCCGCACGAACAGAACGTGAAGACTGCTGAGATCAAAATGTCGGCTTTTGTGGCTGAGCACGCCTTATCCTTCAAGGCAATGGATCATCTGGGCGAGCTCGCTAAGGTGGTCTTTCATGACTCAGCCATTGCCAAAGGCGTGAGTCTTCACAGAACGAAGTGTGAATCTATCGTAAAAAACGTGTTGGCAAAAGCGGAGACTGAAGTTCTCGCGCACAGGCTGGGAGCTTCGAAGTTTTCGATATTTGTAGATGAGGGCACGGACATAACGAACACCAAACTCCTCTGCTGTGTCGTCCGCTATTTTTCAGAAGAGCAAGACCAAGTAATCACACAGCTGTTGGAAGTCATCCCACTTGACGCCAGGTCGTGCTCATCAGAGTCGCTCGCCTCAGCTGTGGAGAAATGCCTGTCTGAGAAGAAAGTCCCGCTAACCAACATAATCGCGCTCGCATGCGACAACGCTAGTGTGATGGTGGGGGAGCGCAACTCCCTGATGACAAGGCTGCGAGAAAAGGCGGATGACAGTTTTATAACCATCCGCTGCATCTGTCACTCGCTGCATATAGCAGCAAGCAAGGCAGCACTAAAGCTTCCCAGGAACGTTGAGGACCTCTTGAGAAACGTCGCCAACTACTTCAGCCATAGCTGTAAGCGTCAGGCTCAGCTCGCTGAACTCCAAGAGTACCTCCACAAAGAGAAGAACAAGATACTGAGACCAAGTGAGACGCGATGGCTTGTGCTGCACCAGTGTGTAGAGCGCGTCCTCCAGGAATGGGAGACCTTGAAATTGCTCTTCTTACAGGCAGCTACAGAGGACCGCATTGTGGCCGCTGAGCTGATCTTGAAGGACATGAACCCCATCACGGAGGCGTATCTCAAGTTCATGCAATATGTGCTTGGCTTCTTCAACAAGCTTAACGCAATGTTTCAGAGCAAGGACAGCCTAATCGCAGTCATTCAAGAGGAAAGCCAAAGACTACTGAGGTGCCTATGCCAGAATTTCATGAAGCCGTCTTCTATTGAGGACCCTGCTAAACTCAATCCACTCGACCCCAGAAGTCTGCTGGCCTTGGAGGAGCTGTACGTTGGAGCAGGCTGCCAGGGAATCCTGGACAAGATCACCATGGAAGGAGGATCATCCGAAGTTCGTGACTTCAAGCTGCGCTGCATGTCTTTTTATCAAACCGCAGTGCTCGAAGTCCAGAAAAGGCTTCCGATCTCCGGACCCTTCTTCCACGAAGTGCGGTTTGTGCAGCCCTCAACGGCATTGAGCTACGAGGCCCGGAAACGTCTGCCATCGTTGCCCGTGCTTCAAGATCGCTACAAGCACCTCCTACCCAGTGTCGGCGATGTTGAGCAAGAGTGGCGAATGCTTCCCTCGTTCTTCACAGAGAGTGAGAAGATTGAGCTGCAAACCAAGTCGCCAGACGCGTTCTGGGGTCAGGTGAGCAAGACGAAGACGTTCGATGACAAATTAGTACTTCCTAACATCGCTACCTTGGCAAAGCTGGTCCTCACTCTTCCTCACTCCAATGCAGAAACAGAGCGCATCTTTTCAATGTTGAGTGACATGAAGACCCGTAAAAGAAACAGGCTTGGGCCGGAGAGTGTCAACGCCCTGCTCTTGGTCAAGTCAGCCATGGCTACCCGGGGAGAGACGTGTGTCAACTTGACTGTGAAAGAAGGACATATGAAGCTCTTTAACAAGAAAATGTACAACTAAGAAGTTTTTTTCCTTTTCAACATCTGTACATACATGTTTTTTAATCGTTACTTTTGGCCACTGGAACGTTATTGTGGGCCACCAGAACGTTTTAATAGACATAAGCAGGGGACGATAGCAATCATTGCAATACATGGCAATTTTCCTGTTTTCCGTTGTAACTTTTGACTGAGGCAAGTATTATTTTTTAATAAATTTACAAATTAAATCCACCACCTAGCCGAACTTATGTGGTATACGCTAGAGTGTCGTAGCTTACGCATCCGAATTTTTAGATTTATTTCGGTCTCGGCACGACATCTGTACCTCTAGACAATCGTCATCATGACGTTACTGAACGCTCGCGTAATGACATTGACAGGGGCTCCATTCGGATCAGAATTTAGTTTCATGCACTATCCCACCACGGTAGATCCCCTATAGCATTGTTAACAAATGCACAGCCCGTGCGGCCTACTCTTTGGAACTGCCCGCTATCACAAACAAGCACGAAGGTGCTTACGTGAGGCGGATTTGAATGTTGGCTGCTTGAAGTGATAATAAATTATTATTATTATTAAGCGAGCAACGGGCCGTCGGGATTGGCACGAGAGTGTCCTCTCTTCTGCGCTAAATTATTTACACCAGTGGCCTACACACAACTCTCGCATAGGAAAATCACTATTTGAAGCCCCGCGAAAGCGGCCATTCGTCTAACACTGCACGAAGCGCCGCTTGAAACTTCGAGAATGCAGCATGATCGAGACGAAGTCAGGAAAAGGAAACGGGAGCAATGGATATCCTAAAATGCAAACTGAAAGGCACAGGGCGTGCAGTTCACGTAAGATGTCTGTTTTCGTTACATTTACCGCCACAAAACGAATTTGGAAGAGAATGAAAGGACTAGGTGAACGAAGCTTAATTTACTCACTAAAACAGGAAGAAAAGAATATTCCCCATTTCTAATTAATTAAATTTCAAGGAAGACTACAGCGTGAAGGGCCCTACTGTGGTGCATATGCCGTGTGTGCAGCTGTTTTTTTTTTGTTTTTTGCGTAGGGACGGGCGTAGGGACTTTCGGTGCTGATGTAGGGACATGTAGGGTTTTTCAGAGACGTTTGTAGGGACTTCCGCAAAAAATAGTTGGGAACACTGATCACAGGAGGCAGACGGCCGTGCATGCGAGAGCTCGTGCCGTCTCGAGCTCCACACGTGTAGAGCTCCAGCGGGGTTGTTGCACGTGCAGGGAGACTATAAAGTTCCCTCGATGCATTGCGGCAGCGGTGGCGTAGTCAAACTGGCTGGTGAGATCGGTCTATTGCCGCTGGTAAATACAGGCCTGTTAGATTAGACTGGGCAAAAAATGTGAAACCACGTTTTTCTTTCTTTACTTTTTCTGGCCCTGGACTTTAAGGGGGGGGGGCTTTTATTTTTAATAGTGTTCTCCATCTCACCTTTTCACGTGCTCAAAGTCGACAACGCCAACCTCCGTCCGGGTGCTGAAAGATCGGGTCTTCTGCCTTTTGTATCAAGCTCTTTACTTTTCTTTTTACTTAGCTAATCTTGTTGAAGCAGCGTTCCCTTCGTGGGTTTAATCACGCTGGCCATGGACAGTCCACACTGGATCTGTTCTGCTTTCCCTTCCCCACAAAAGGCAACACGCTGACCCTATTAGTCGCATTATAGCCACTAAACCCCCCCCCCCCCCCAAAAAAAAAAAAAAATTAAAAGTAAATTATGCATTACGGAATTTTCATTCTCCGCCCAAATTTAGCGCTAGAGGTTCCAACCAGAGGCCTAAGTTTCAACACTAACCGTTATCTTATTCAAAAGTTGCCCGTCCGCCTAAAATTTTCAATGGGAAAATGGGTCCCATTTTCGCCCGTTTTCGGTACCATGTATTCCAGAGCTGTCGGCCGCCATTTTCCCGTTGAAAATTTCAGAAAATCACTTGATTTTTGAATAACAGTTAGTGCTGAAACTCTGGCTTCTGGTTCGGACCTCTGGGGCTACATTTGGGCGGAGAATGAGCGTTTGGCAAGGCGCAATGCATTTTCGCGAAAAAAAAAAAAGAAAAAAGACCGAAGCTTGTCGAATTTTTTTGGGGGGACACCCTGTACTTGCACTGTGAACAAGCGAAGAGCTACAGCGTTCCCAAAAAAGGCGAAAACACACAACGAATAGATAATGAGGATCCTTTAATGCGTGATTTTTCGCGAGTTTCCGCGTGACCAGCGAACAGAAATGAGATAACAGATGCAATGCAAGTGATTTCTGTACAATCGCGCGCGAATCGAGCGGGTGAACGAGACAGTACGACACACAAACACAGTCACCTGCACCGAAAAACCGCGCGCACCATTCTGAGTTCATCGGTAAAACTTCGCATAAAAAAAAAGGGAAAAAAAAAAAAAAGAAACGTTGCCGGAGCGCAGAATGCGGTACCGCAGGGAAAAGCAGCAGCTCAGAGGAGGCCCAGCGTAATGGCCCTCCCCTGCATGGGTCGGTTGTTGAACTTGGCCAGAGCTTCCTGCGCTTCCCTGGGCGACGCAAACGCGATCCTCGCGTCTCCCGTGGGCTGGCCGCGGTCACTGAATCGTCGCATCACTTTTTCTTTGGTCAGATCGAACCCGTGGAAGAAGGCGATGATGTCATCGACGCCTGCGCGGAACGGGATGTTGGTGGCCGTCACCACGCAGCCCGGCTTCCCAAACCCTTCCAGGGACCCCGGGCCCGCCGGCACGGGGGCCCCGACGGCCCGCGCGGGCCCTCGCCGTCGTCGAACCGCCTCGGGGCCCTGAGCAGGGGCCCGGGGGTCCGTTGCGGTCCGGGAACAGCGGGCCTCTCCTCTCTTCGGCGGGGTCCGGGAACAGGGGCGGCCGCTCGGCGCGCTCCAGGAGGGGCCGCTTGACAGGGCCGGGCCCTCCGAGCTCGCGGCCTACGGGAGGCCCGTGATCCCGGCCTACGGGCGGCCCGTGGTCCCGGCCTACGGGCGGCCCGTGGTCCCGGCCCCGAGGAGGCCCCCTTCGAAGCGGTTCTCTGAAGGAGGAGGACGGTGGTGGCCGCCGAGGGCTTGCGCGACTTCGCTGTACGGGATCGTCTTCAGGGTGATGGTGTGGGGTCCCAGCAAGGCACCGTTCTTGAGGAAGGCGCGCTCGCAGTCTGCGTGTGCGGCGAATTCAGCGAAGGCGTGGCCAGTGGGCACGCCGTTGGCGCCGAGCATGATGTGGATGGCGCGAGGAATGACTCCCTGGGTACTGAAGAAGTCGGCGATGTCGCGGTCCGTCACAGTGTCGGGCAGGCCGAGCATGGACACGCATGTGTGCGCCAGAGGTACCGACCCGTGGCCCAACGGCGCCGGCGGAATCGGGCTGTGGTGGGAGCCTCTTCTTCGCGGGTTCGCGGTGGTACTGCCGGTCCGTCGGGCCTCACGCCGTCCGCATTGCGCGCCAGGTGCATAGAGTCGCGGGTGCCGACTGTCAGCTCGATGTAGCGATGGCCCATCTTGCGCCGGTGCATGTTCATGGCCGCGTCGAAGTCTCGCTTGCTCGCGAATTCCACGAAGCCCGTGCCCGTGGCACGTCCATTGTGATCATGTTCCACGAACAGGTCCAATATGTTGAGGCCCGAGAAGAATTGGAGCACGTCTGTTTCGGAGCACGAGTAAGGAAGGCCCTTCATCACCACGACTGTGTTGTCGTCGCGCGGCGGGAAGCGGCCCCTGCCGCCTCCACCTGGGGCACCACCGGGACCGACGTCGCCGCCGCCGGGATGAGAGCCTCCAAACCGCGACGGCGGCGGCCCGCCCCCGCCGCCCAGGTACTCTGTACTTTCGAACAGCTCTTCCGGAAATGGCACCAGCGTTATAGCGTCGCCCCCAAAGTTCTTGTAGTTGCCATGCAGAGCTTCGCGGGCGTCCCACTTGTTCGCGAACCGTATCACCAGGGTCTTCACGCCGGATTCCGCGGTGGCCACTCGGATGCAGCCGCTGAAGATACGCAGACCACGGAAAAAGTCCTTCACGTCGCGCGGGGTCGGCTCCCCCGTCAGGCCGCGCATCTCGACGCAGCAGCTCTCCTCGTTCCGACGCGAGGAAGAAGAGTCCCGCGCGGGGGTCGGTCCCGGAGCGTCCGTTACTCCCCTGCGCGGGGGCTCTGGGCCGGGGTCAGTCTTACTGAACGCAGGGGCACCGTCCGAAATCGGCCGTCGATCGTTAAAACCCGGCCCAGCATTCGGCCCCATGGGGCCTCTGCCACCCATCATGTTCCCTCCCATGCTGCCACCCATGTTAGCCCCCATGGCACCCATTCCCATGCTACCAGGCATGGCAGCTCCCATGCCACCGGCCATCGCGCCACCCATCACACCGGGCATGACGCCGGCCATGCCCCCAGCCATGGCGCCTCCCATTCCGCCTGACATGTTTGGGCCCATTCCCCCCGGTAAATTGGCCCCCATCCCAGCCATGTTCGCTGCCATGCCACCCATGTTCTGTCCCATTGCACCCATGTTTGGCCCCAGCCCGCCCATGTTCGCTCCCATCCCGAGCGGCATGTTTGCCCCCATGCCGCCCGCCACGCTGCCGGACATATTACTGGGCATGTTGCCGGCCATCATACCCATCATGTCGCCGCCTGCTGACGGACCACCCATCATGGCATTCATCATGTTCATTGAAGCGAGGTTAAGTCCACCCAGCCCGGGCAGCAGGGGCTGGCCAGCCATATTCACGGGACCCGAGAGTCCATCGCCTTGCGGACGCATTGCGGGACTCGTGCTGGAGATCGGGAAGAGAGGACCCGTGGCAGGTGCTGCGGACTTGTCGGGCTCTGCGGAAGGAAAACCAGACGGCTGCTTGTCGTCCCAAGTCGGCTTGCGATCGGGCTCCCAAGCGGGCTTGGCCAGCGGCAGGGAAGCCATGCCAGCGTCGAGTCCACTCTGGAGACCTTGTAGCGCCTGAAGGCCCGGAAGCCCCTGAAGACCGGGAATGTTCAGAGGCCCCACGGTGCCCTGGAACGCAGGCAGCGGGGCCTCAGACCCGTTCTGCACTGGCTTGTTCGGCTCTTCGAGAGGGGCAGCATCGTTACCGCGGCTCACGGGCTCTTCGAAGCTGCGACGTCTCTCGTCTCCGCGCGAGGACCTGCTGCGCTCCTTGTCGCGGTCCCTACGGTACGACGGCGAACGGCTGTGGCTGCGGTCGCGACGCCGCCGTCGCGGAGAGCGGTCCCTCGAGCTGCTGCTAGTGGGGCCCCTTCGACCACGGTCTTCGGGACTGGGTCGGCGACGCTCTTCTTTCTTTGGCGGTGCTGGGTTGGCGTGCTGGGCCCGGGCCTGGTCAATGACGCGCTGCATCTCTGCGCGCGAGCTGAGCAGCAGCTTGATGCGCACCTCCTTGATTTTGCCGGCATCGCGCTCCATGGCCTGCCGGGCGTCTTCGTCCGTGCTGAAGGCGATGAAGGCGTCGCCCTTGTCGCCGCCCACGATGTGCACCCCACCTTCGGGGATACCCAGGCCCTGGAAGTAGCGCCGGATGTCCAGGGAGTTGGCCGCCCAGGGCAAGTTCTGCATCCGGATGATGATGGACATGGTCGTGCTAGCGCCGCTGCTTTCTTTCCTGCGAAGCACAAGGACCCAGAGGGCCGCACCCCGCTCAATGCCGCGCGGCACGACGACGGCCCGGAGGCACCATTGGAGCAGAGCTGCCACAAAATAGGGCAAAGGACGGGAAGCGTCACTCAAGAGTTGCCGATACCCTCAGCTGCAGCACCGGTGTAACACCACGAGTCGGACGTCAACGCGTCAGTGTTCGGTTTTGCTCTATGGCAAATTTCACCTTGTGTATGGTGTGGACCAAGCTAATGACTAAATGTAGAGGAATTGTGGAGCGATATAGCCCCCTTCCTTCTCTAAATTAAGGCGAGCTTAGGCCAAGGAAGAAACAAAACATTGTTGCAATGAAGGTGAGAGAATGATGTACTGTAGTAGCACCCATGATACATTCTCATTCGTAGAATCTTCCTGGACATGTTCATACCTATATGCTAAATAAATATAAGAAAACCAAAGAGGCATGGCGATTGTAATGTCTCTATGTATATTCGATGACAGAGTTAGAGTTCGGGGAAGCCTCTCCCACAGCCTTTCACATTAGCAGAGGGAACGCAAGGGAGCAGGTCGCATCCTCTCTAGCGTTCACTCTGTTAAGGTGGAAAGAGGTGAAAGGAGCTTCCCCTGATCTATTACCCTGTTGATTTTTGTTGTTCCATGCCACACCTGCGTGAAGACTATGAAAGCATGTCCGACCATAGGCTGAAAATAAGCCAGTCTTTAGATAGCCAACATTCAAAACTCCACAGAGACTTATTAGGAGTGTGCGACTAGTAGTTCAAATCAAAATAGTACAGTGTCATTCCTATCTGCAACACCGTAAAGAAAGCTGGCATGCCGCAGCTTCCTCTTGTACAGCGAAACAGCGAAAGCTATAAATGACATACGTGCTATTTAATTCGAAACCACTATTTGCACAGCCTTAATATTTACATATTTTGTGGTATATTACCCGACACCTGACCATGCGTGTAGAGGCCGAGGAATGAATTGCAAATATGCGATGAACTAAGGGCCCCATGCAACGAATTACAGATGTCAGTGAATGCTACTCGTATCTTTGCGCTACTTATAAAATCCAGGTGGAATGGTGGTCGGGTGTGTCCAGTGCACGCTCAAGGCCAGTGTGTCCCCTTGAGTATGAACCGAAGGCAAGATTCACGGAACAATATTACGCCAAGAATGTGCTATGACAAACAGATTCGTGTTCACGAAACAAAATGATCGTAAGTTTTGTGCAGGTTACGATGGAATCCAACGGCAGGTCTGGAGGTGTTCTACACATTTTTTATGATAAAATCAACATGGCTGACAGCATCGCTCAGCTCTTTGGTCGCGATGGCAAACGGACATTTATTTTTCTATGTGCTCTTTTTGCACGTCTCTACTTCAAGCAGGACGAGAAAAGGAAGTACTTGAAACCGACCACGACGGACATGAACGCTGGATCTACAGACATCTGGAAAAAGCTCAAACGACAATGATCCCACCGACCAAGAGATTGCCGAGGGCTGGCTCGGCAGAATATGGGCCTAGCAAGGCACTCCGACCTGCTCCGACAGTCCCTGGCCAAGACCGTCTGCCCACGACCGTCTGGCTTGCTGAATGGAATATGCCCGCCTTCTAGAGCCTCCCGTATGTAAGATTGATTGCTGACCTCAATTTTAGATCACCGCCTCTTCCCCTTGTTTTCAGAGGCAGTGACGAACACGGTCGCCGAAAAGGGACTCTCAGATTTCACCTCATTGTTTGTGTGATATCCACCTCAAATAAATGCCTTATGGATTACCTTCGCAACATATGTACACTTAGTTATCAGTATGTAGTAAAATAGATAAATGGGTTAGTTGGTACATCACTGAATGGAAAGCGCCGAATAAACAAGGACGAAAAAAGGGACAGAGACGAAGCGCTTCGTCTCTGTCCCCTTTTTCGTCCTTGTTTATTCAGCGCTTTCCATTCAGTTATCAGTATGCCATTTTTATTTCGACACGACAGTACGTCAACGGTTCGTGGGAGCTATGCGATGCTGGTCCAAGCTTCCTTTGCCGAGCGTCATGCCACCCCAAAGCGCTTACCAAGGTGCAGTCCAACAGCACGAATCCAGAGCTTCGATCAAACGCGCGTATCCGCTCCAAGTGTGAACAGACGTTTCCGTGGCTCTTGCTTACACTCTCTTAGTTCAAATGTATATCCTTGAACGTCTGCTCACTCCTGCATCTCCCGAGGCCGCGAGAAACGCCGCGGCCATTTGTTTTATCTATACCTACGCCACTTTGCAAATGAGCGGAGCAAGCCGTTTTTAGCATCGATGACAGTTGTATTGACTTCGTAGCAATTGAGCCCGTAGCAGTTGACGAAGGCGGTTACCCGGCCTCGGCATTCGGGCCTATTTAAATCATGGTAGCGTCGAGATTTTACTGCACGGACACAATCCCCAGAAAAGCGTCGTCAAAAAGGCCGCCTGCGTTTGTTCAAAAATTCACGAGCTCCAAACCATGGAGAGTTCTCTGATTGGCTGTTCGTGTTGCCGAAGACGCTGTCGCCATGGCAACAGCTTGCTATCAAGGAAATCGGATGCTTGCGGGACAGCGGAAGGTCTAGTTTCTCCGTATGAGAACGTCGCTTTCCTTCTATCACATAAGAACTCGTTCGTGAATACCGATTTCTCTTCGTAAGATGCTCTTAACTTTCAAACTTCTTAGCTAAATTGTTGTAGCCTAAGAAACTCTGTGAATCTCGCCGCAGAAATAGTGCTCATGTAGACGCAGAATGGTCAGTTGCAACCATTTGCCCAGCCCCCTTCCGACCCGTCTATTTGAAGCTTGAATTGACAGAGTCATCTACTTTAGTTCTGCAAATTTACCGGCACCCAGTTTTCAAAGCAGGGCCGCTCGCCGAATTTTCCAGCACAGTAGAAGCAAATTGTTGTTAAAACAAAAAAAAAAACAGAAATTGGCGAACAGTTGAAAGTGCAATCCTTTGCTACTCTTTGTTTCACTAGCACCCTTTATAGCAAACGGAAAACACGACTTCCACCGAGTGTGTGTCCGGAGGCGAGAGCAAGGTTCGCAAAAGTCATCCAGGGAAGTGCCTCCTTCCACAGCAATGTGTAGAGAGAGTTCGTATAAAAAAAAAAAGCTTGTTTCGAAAACAAAAATTTTGATGTTGTTTTGTAGGGCATTTAACGAGCTTTCTTTGTAAGCACTGTGTACCTTGTCGAACATTTACAGAAGTCCTGATGACCTGGTGCTATTGACAAAAAACCGACTGAAAACAGGGTGGCCAGATATCCCCAAATTTTTGTGGTAATGGTCCCAGCCTAGCAGCAGAGCATAAGCTCACACCACCTTGGGTCTCAGAGAATCAATGTTCATCGCAGTTGTTCAGGTGTTGAGAATTTCGTTCGAGTGCAAATGTCGGTCGGCGGTAAAGAGGCAGAAGGGGAGAAAAAGGTCCGGTGCCTTCTAATGATGTGTCAGACACCACCGTCGGGTAAAAACTCGTATTTGAGCTGAAAAAGCAATGAAGTCATTGTGGAAGCCCGTATGTGTCATGTTAGTAGCATATCTATGACTGAGAAGTCAGCCGAAGCAGGAAATATGTGCAAGCTGTTTCTTCTGAAGCTTAAATTTGCTTACAGAAAAGCCGTGAAAGCTACAACTAATGTAGTTTGTGCTGGTGAGGTATACTGCCAGGGGGACATAATATACGAGGCCCATCGACACAAGACCTTTCCTGTAAAAAACATATATTCGCTGATGACTGCACAATTTATAACACAATCACATCGGAAACCAATAATCTCAAGCTTAAAAGTAACCTCAGAAAAATTCAACGACTGGTGCAGAAAATGGATGATGTCACTTAACAAATCGAAGTGGAAACTAATCAATTTCACTCGTAAAATGTCTTCTTTAATCTCTCAATATACTCTGACAAAGGCGTGATTGCAGCTGTTCTAGTGTATAAACATCTTGGCATAAGACTAACACATAGCCTTTCATGGAAACCTCACATCAGAGCCATTGCTGCAGAACCCTCCTGGACGCTCGGATTTACCAGACATATTCTACAAGACACGCCATTTTAAGTCTGAAAGATGGCTTACTGAAACCTACGCAAGACCTAAATTAGAATATACTTCTGCCATCTGGAGTCCTCTTGAAGTCTACTTAATCAACCACCCAGAGTCAACCCCAAACCAAGCCACCCGATTAATTTTTTCCAACAACTACACCACTAGTATTTCTTCTCTAAAAAGTCAACTTGGACTGGCACCCCTTCCAACATGAAGGAAGCTTTCTCGCATTTAACTTCAAATTTACTACCACTGCCCGGAGCTAAAAAGACATTATTACGTTGACAATATTACGTATTCATTAAATCAGCTGGACCAATTATTTCATTAATTACAAAAAAAAAATGAGCAAAGACTGATAAAAAAACAACAAGCACTATTACATTTTAGTGGAGTGTGACTAAAATCGACAGCCGCTGAAATGCCACACTATGTCTTTTCATAGATCAGCTTCCTTCCGATGCAGGGCTGAAGGCCTTGAAAACGTTAAATTAGCTTAGCCTGTATCGCGTTCCTTATACCTGAACAAGTGTTCAGGCAGGGAGTCTGCTATGGTAAAAATCCATCCAACTATTCATTGATAAGTATTGCCCCAAATTGTTGACATTCCAAATATGCTATATTGTCACACACGCTGCTGTCCAGTGAACATTATCCAGATAGTTGTGTATGCCACTGACATGTAAAACTTCTACCCATGTTTGGGTAGCAATTAGGTATCCATTTAGATTATATTGCGCTGATGGTTGTTCCACTTACACAGGTATATACAATGTATATACTAGTACTGTCAAATGAGAGGAATTTGTTAAGACAGGGGCTTTCAAAGCGCCAAGGTTTGTGATGGCGTTGCAAGTAGCCCTGAATAGAGTCTGTTTGCAGCTCATATTTAAAGGAATGTCCCTGCCAGACTAGAAAATAGGCTAAACCAACAGCACCTACACTAGCATAACTGCAGGTCCCAAATATTGGTAGGACTTCTGTCTATGATCAGTGGGTCTTAGATCAAGTAACATTTTTGAAGACAAAATATTGGCATAAACTTATGTATGACATAGAATCACTGAGTATTTTAGAGCTTAAATATGATGAAAAACACGATCTTGCCAAGTGGGTGTTAAACGTTGACAAAACAATGAGGTCACTCAGTACTTTTATAAGCAAACTTGCCGAAGTTAGTGTCAGAAGGAACAAGCTGCACAAATCCAGTCAAAACCCATCAGGGAGAGGTGACATAGTAGATTCATAAGACGCAAAGCAAAAAATTGTAGCATCCCTGGAATAACATTTTCTCTAACAATTAACACAAAATCTATAATGTAAAGTGGATACTGTCTACTTCTACCATCAAGATGCACTTTGGTGCTCTATTTGACGTTGGTATGAAATAGAAAATTGGCCTGCATGGCAATTAACAAAACAAGAACTCCAACTCTGAAGTTAAGTCGATGCAAAAAGCAATACACTACTGCAATATACTGTCCCAAAGTTAAATATCCGAATACGTTGGCTGGAGAGGTACGTTGAGAGCACTTGTGCGTAAAAAAATGCCACGATCAAAAAATTTAATTTTGTTCTCATTAGAAAAGAATATTTAAAAGCCGGTGTTTTGCTTATACGTCCTTCCATTCTTTTTTGCACACCAATTCAGGTTATTATTTTCGCTGGCATAAGATTGCTTCTCAAATAGATGGCTGTCCTATATTCTAAGTCAATGCTAAAAACAGCATTATTAAAAAAAAAAAACCATGCAACATGTAAAGTTAGTGGGTTTTTTTTTTAATTATTTAAACAAGTTTTAAAGGAGATGCAACCATTTTAACATTGAAAGAGTTTGCATCGTCTACTTTTGACATTGTTTATCTTGTCACAAAGGACGGAAAACACATCTCCTTCCTTCGAAATGTTGCGATTCCGCTGCTAGATCACGAGGCGAAAATTACAATATTTCACAACCTGCAGCAGCAAGAGGCAGCCATGAGAACCATGTGGCGCGACGTCAATGGGGGTCTTTTAGAAAGATAGCAAGTTGTGCAAATACCTGCTCAATAAAAGGAAACTTTTCTATAAATCTTGTCGTTCCAATATAAATATAAATGTTCAAAAACCTGGTATAATTGACAAAACTTTTATTATACGCAGTTTTAGTGGAGCCATCTATCCGAGGTACACAAAACCGTCAGCTCTGTCTGCTACTGCAAACAGCCGCCACAAGCCGAAAAGGCCGAGTCTTTCCTCCTTTCGCCATGTTGATCGCACTGCGCAAGCATGAGGTCACGTGGTCGCGAGCAGACGAGTTCTCGCTGCTCACTGATGGCTCTAAAGAGAGGGCTTCACTGGAATCCCGCGCATCCCCCATTGATGTCGCAGTGCACGTGACTCGGAAGATGGTGAAGGAGTTGAAGTGGTAAAAACCTCAATCTTTGTCCATCTTTAAAATGAAAACTAGGACATGCAGGCCAAAGCGGTTTTTGTTCTTTACTTCAGAAAGGTCGAGACACCAACTCCCAAATTATTTAAGCACAGCACTGAAATTGTTGAACAGCTCCTTTACGTTTGGAACAGTTATCCGAGGTATTGCGTCCTTGTCACATGCGAGGTAATAACAAAACGTCAGAGTTTTATAAATCCTCGAATTGAGTGCCCGAAAATTCATGGCATCCATTTGGAGCAACCATCACAAAAACTTTGATAAACAGATGATTAATTATGAGAGCAAAAACATGAGGAAATATTACAGCGAAGCTGTATAGGACTTGTAGGTCGGGTTTCTTTGTGTGTTGACAGAGCAGTAATCGACAGAAAACCATTGCGCGCACCTTATTATTGTTTGCCTTATCATATATCATGTGGTTTTGACACTTGTTTCAATAAGAAAACCACAAACCAAGTGTCAAACCCACAGGACAGATAAGGGGAACATGACAAGCACCACTAGCACTCCCCGCATGCGTTTCTCAGTAAAGATTGCAGTTGCACAAGCTGCCACGGGAACGGGAACTGCAGCGTATGAAGTCTTTCATATGCAAGTTTCTTTTGTCACTTATTTGGTTTAGACCCTTTTGCTGTTTACAAACATGAACTGCCGCTTGCGTCCCAAGCGACTTCCAATCGCACTGTCTTTGCAAGTCTGTCGAGCTTGCTTATGTCACCAGTGCTAGAAAACATAAATGCTACACGCACAACAAAGTTGGAGATTTAACGTGGGCCTTCGGCTGTACAATATTACACTTTGGAGGAGGCAAGTTGGTTTACAAGAATACTCAAAACATTTCAACAGATCTCGCACTCCTTTGTTCTTTTGGCGTTCATCAGAGAATTGGTGGTTAAACGTTTCGAACACATTTTAAGCAGCGGTGTTAAAGTAGCCTTTGTTCATTCTTTTTACAAACCGGAAGTTCTCTGGGATGTCAAAGACTGGAGCACCACCTGGTGGTGTTTGCCATAAAAAAGGGCAATCGTTGCAGGTGGTACCACAGCTTTGCTGGCCAACCACCTTCATAGCATGGATTGGGAGCCCTAAATTTTTATTGGATATTTTAAGTTCAAAACAGACCGAGATGCCCTAGCAAAACAAACTTTTTGTCAATCTGAACCCTTCCAGTCAAACTTCAGTCTACTCCAAAGAATCGGGCAAACTGAAACATTAAGTCCGACTGCGACTCCAGTCAAATCCAATAAACATTCTGCTAGATCTTTTGACATTGTGACTGTAATGGTCTGAGCATCTAAGTTCTTATCATGGTAGCTTCCAACGGAACCCAGCTCATAAAATACAATTTGCTATCCCATTCATAAACATAAAGCTAGGATGACATTTTATGTACTGCTCCGAACAGCATCTTAGGATGACATTTCATGGATTGTTTTGAACAGCATCTTACTCAACTTGCAGAAGTACCTGCTGTTCCTGAGAAATATGGAAGGCAGCCAATTTTATATGTTGCTGTTTTTTCTTTCAATATTGACTCTCACAGTCGTGAGACATGCAATAGGTATTGGTTCAAAGATGTGACCAGTCTTTTCAAACTTGTTCTAAGCTTAAAACCAAACTACCTTTAGCCAGGACTGGTATTACCAGATGCTCTACCACACTTAATTTAGAAAAAAAGTATCTTTTAATGATGCAGCAACTTTCAGATAAATCGAAACTAAGATGGGATGACATCTAGATCGCTGTCGAGAGAAAATTGGAGCAACGAAGACAGGAATGTGACCAAAATAATCTCCCATGCCAAAGGGTGCGAACTTGCAAAACAGTATAAATAGAAACCCGCATTTAAAGGAGCAAGATGGAAATTAACCAGTGCCTTAAATTTTGTACACTTAAAGCACTAGACTGACATTTGAGATTGCTGCCAACCTGCATCCACACGATGCCCAGCGAGTGTGTCCCATCCACTAGCCACAAAATATGGGCAAATTTCACCTGCATCTGGTGGCTTCATTGTGGATATTAAGATGTGCAGGGCTCTGTAGTCGGTGACAGGTTAAAAGTTCAGCAGAAACCCCTCCCACCCCTTTCCACTTTAGTAGAGCAGACATTGGAGAGGAGGTGACCTGATATCCAGCGTCTGCTCTGCTAAAGTGGGAGAAGTTTCCCCTGAATGCTTAACTTGTCGCCAACTATAGCCCTATGTTGCAGAATGAGCACCCCTCTCCCCCTTCCAGTTTAACTCCATTCTGGGAATTGAGAGTTTCCATTAGTTCCATTTCTTTCAACTCCTAGGAATTGAGGCACTGCACCCATTCCAGGAATGGCTGAACTGTTCCATTCCATTCCTCCAATTCTTTTACGGGAACAATGGCTGTTCTGTTCCGTTCCTCCAATTCCTAAACGAGAAAAATGGCTTTTGACAGCTCTCTGGTGTTACCGACAAAAGCAGCATATAGCCGATGTGATCAAACACATCCCCAAGCACAGATTTGGCCAAGCAGGGCGGTGGCAGCACACAGCATTTCATGGTGCTTGGTGGCACTGTAGACTGATCACTCGATGAAGAGTAAAAGGCTCGCAACACATGGCTAAAATCACCCATTTCTTTAGCAAACAAACTGTGCACTTCTTATAGTGAATTCCGCTCGCAGATCTTGAGCGCTCCAAAAGCGCTTCATCTGGAGCGCGCATATTCCGCTCGCAGATCTGGCTCGAGCTGGTCATCTGCCGCTCGCAGATATCTGGCAGCACCCGCTCCACAAAGCGCCTCAAACCCCACCGAACTTACTCTGCGAAATTTCACAGATCTTTCCGGAAGTTGACAGAGCGGCCCACGTGATTTCCTTTAAAATCGGCAGTGCGCATCCGCGGCGAGGTTGGAGATGTCGGCGGGCCGGCGGGCCACGGTCGGGTCGTCGAGTTGAATCTGTACGGGTGCGTCAGTTGTTTACGCGGGATTGTGACTGCTCGAACGCTTCTACCTCGCGTAGATCAGGGATACAAAACTGGGACTGTGGAGCGTGGCAAACTGTAAGCGCTGACATCTGTGATCGTGAGAGGAAGACGAGAAAAAGAACGACAAAAAAGCCGGAGGCAGACGCAAGGTTAGGCCTGTTCATTCTGCAGCCAATGATTGTCTACCTTTTTACACTGCATTCCGCCGGCGTTTTCCCGTGCAATAAAGCAAGAAGAGATTAGGCAACGACCGTGCAAGTGATGGTTTGTTACCTCTGTGTTTATTAAAGTCGTACCAGAAATAACTTCACTGCTGGCAATCGCTGTCCGTGCCCCGCCACTTCGAGGCGGCCGAAAAGTATGCGATGGTGCCAAACGCGGACGTCTTTGCTATTTGTGACATGGGCGCCGTGGTACGTACAATTTCGCTCGGCCTGTGTCGCGTGTTGTTTCTGCAGCTAAGCAGTGACAGTTGTCACTGGTCGTCGGAAAGATCAGTCGGCTGAGGCGTTGGTGGGCTTGTCAACATTGAGCAGCGGCCATTTTAACGGCGGAGGGGGAAGCGGTGGTGAGGGGTGTGGGGGAGGTCGCTCCAAAAATGCGAGTTTATCTTCCCCTCATCGATTCGGAGCGGGTCCCACGGAGCGGAATTTCGCCTCCCTTGCGGATTTTGGAAAGCGCTCCGGATCTACGAGTGGAATTCACCATTAGAGATACATGGCCAGAGTGTTTGTTTGATGATGTCTTAAACATGTCTAATTCATGCATGGTGCAAGAAGCTATCTTAGTCTGCTTCAAATACCTATACAACAGCACTATAGTGTGCAGTCAGAAGTGATGCAGCATATACTTTCCCCAAATCTATGTGCACTCTTTCAAAAGCCACTTTGACAGTGCAGTTGCAGGCACACTTGTATTGGCTTAAACACTCGAGTTACTGTAGTTTAAAATACTTTTGGGAGTAACTTGGTATCTTGCAAATACTTTCAAAAGTCAGTACTCTACCTAGATACTTTTCGCGAGTAACTTGTACTTACTTTTTCAGTTACTTGTATGTTACCTCCGCCTTTTTTCAGAAGGTCGACGGTGGCCTAGATTTATCTCCGGAAGCATAGATTTTGTTTCCATGGTGGCTTATCTTTTGCCTCCAAGTTAGCTCGAAGCTTGTTTCCTCTTCTCCATACTGATGTAATTTTCCATCCCCACCCAAGATAATTTTCTAACACAGAGTGCCCCTGGGTGAAGGGTGGGAGCGGAAGGACATCTTTTCTCTCGCATTGATTGGAGGCACCTGTTGTATGAAACCTTTTTTGTTGCCTTTTTTTATAACAATTTGTAACTTGACAGTATCTTGGAAGTAACGAGTTACTTTTAAAAGTATTCAGTCCTCTACTCAGATACTTCTCAAATTGAAGTATTTAGTACCCTACTCTTGTTACTTTTTTGCCTGGTATTCAGTAGCTTAAACACTTTTTTGAGTTTCCTGTGCAAGTCTGATAGCAGGGCATAGGCTCTAGCTGAAGATCGACATAGATCGCATAAGAATCGAGCCCATTACATAATTTCCGTCCCCCGTCCGGGTCAGCGAACATGCAGAATGGTTCCAGCTCAGGACTGGCAACTCTGCAACACTGCTCGGTATTCCCCATGCAATGATCATGAGTGAGCCCTGCTTAGCCATTGTTGGCAGTGGCAGAGCCTATCACTAAGGGCACTAAAGCAGGAAAGACTAAAACTTAGCATATACTCCACGAGTCAAATATTTTGTACATTATCCAGGGTAGCGTAGCGCTAGCAGTACACCAACGCTGTCAGTGTCACTTGTGCGAGCGCTTGCAAATGCAAAAAGTCAAGTCCATGGGCTCTCACAGGAGCACCGGGTTGCAGCACTGCAGAAGCTACGCTAGCACTGACAACAAAGCACAAAATAGTTGATGCCGATCCCAGCATGATGGCACTAAAGCAAAGCTTCCCGATTCATTAGTCATCATTCTCTGCTCTGAAAAAAGACGAGAGCTTTATGGAATGAGAAAACTGATGTATTTTCATAAGAATTCCTTAACTGCTGTGAACCAGTGCTTTCCACCTCAATTTGAACATTCAAAGGTCCATTATGACATGGGAAAAATTAATGTGGAAAATTATTCTGCGGTAATGTAAGAAGGCCTGTTTAAGATGACAGTCCATTTAACCCAACCACCCTCTGAACTGTATGCTCATGCTTGGGTACTTGAAAGCACCCCTAAAACAACAATCTTTACAACTCTGGTCTTTCACATCAGTTTGTCTCATATTTCATATACTTTTTTCCAAAACCAGCACTCTGATACAACAGAGTTACAGCCATACTACTGCTGCTGGTGGTACCATGGTTTTGCTGCATGTTCTGAGCTGCGTATCTCACTAAGAATGCCACTAAATAGTAAACTTTGAAAATCAAACATTGCTTCAAAATTCCAATATTGCTCCCATATTCCTGCAGAGGCAGGCAAAACTCCGTCGGAAAAAAGGTGTAATCTCAACGCACCATTGCAAAAACACAATCCTACACATTGTTTTTTTTATCATTTGCATTATGTAGAGAAATAATTTGTTGTCCTGCACACTACCACACAAGACAGCAATGCATACAAAGAGGGCGGCACAAGCCGAGTTGATTGGGCAATTGCCAGCAGGAATGTTCTTCCCTGACCGCATAAAGTAAGGTAGCAAAGGAACTCTGTGTTCCAAAATAAAAGTCTGAATAATGTCAAAAAAATAAGTCATGTCTCACTTATCCAGACTTAGTCCCAGATGAAATCCTGGCCAGACCACAAAAAAAAAAAACTTGCTCGGTGAACTGAAGATGTGCAACAGATGCACCATCTCGGCACTAGGCATTCCATACAAAGCTAGAATATCACTTACATGAAGAAGTGGGAAAAGTTGAAGGATTTGCAAAGAGCGCCGACGATGCCGTTCTCGCGTTGTCTATCCGGGAGCCAGAAGAGCATGGGTAGTCGTGGACTGCGGTGTTACCGACAGCGTCCCAAGGTGTTCGCATTGGTCCACGAGTGCATGTAGCATTACATGAAAGGAGGATTCGTACACATCCACAGAAAAATGTCACGCACATCTCAATCCGAAAGTTTGCTTTCCAGACGTCACGGATACCTGCCGGACAATTTGAAGCAGATTGTCAGGCTTGCACTTCGATGTGTGGAGAAACGGTGCAGCCTTGCTAACAGCATTGTACGCTGCTGTTGTAATGGGCCACATGGTAGCTCCAGTAGGTGGCATGTAGTGCCAGTTACACTGCAGCTTCTATTTATATGTAAACATGCCAGGTAGGAAGTATTTCAGCAATTTGGTTAACAAAATCTATTTCATTCCTTTGTTTAGGCGCAAACCGCAGGAGCACACCTGAGCCCTGTTTCCAACTAAGGTACGTGGAGAAACAAACAAGTCGAGCTTAAGGCTTGACAAGATTACATAAATGGACACGACTGTTCATTGGACAAAAGGGCAGAGAATTTGTTGTGCAAAATCCGAGAAATCTTCTCAAAACCAAGCAGGCGCCCATCCCAAATAAGAACATAAATTCACCGACATTCCAGACAAGTATGCATAAAGAAAATATTGCAGCTTCAAGTCTCAAGTAATTCAGGCCATGAGCAATGCTCCACATACTGTAAAATACCGGAGGATTGCTCCCTCCACTTTCACCGAAAACTGGGTTTAGACATGGGTGCCTAACCTATAATTTGCAGAATTCCCAAGTTTGGGAAATGTTAATAGTGGGCACTTCTGCAGCATTTTACGATACCCATTCCCCTTGCCCTTCACAGGCCGGAACAGAACCTCAATGCCATGGCTGCGGCCACAATATGCATAAAACCACCTTACTCGATTCATGCATACCCTGAAATTCAAGTGCCGGTATGTGCAGACCTTGAAAGGGCAATACGGAGACGGCCATCGTTTTCAGTGCACCCTCAAGCACCTTTTTTTCTCAGCACATACAAAATTTTTGTTTGAATTGGCTGTTTGATTACTTATACTCATTCACATGAGACATCTTTCAATTTGGAAACCTTGATTAGTGAAATTCCACACCTTTTGATCGAGAATCAATGTTTTTGTTGACAACGCTTAAGGTAAAAATGGGCATTACTTATAATCTCTTTGTGGTTTGACCTAGTGTGGTACATCTTTTGCTAGCCAACTGTACCACACACTTATACAGGTTGTTAGCTCAGTCCGAAGATGGCTTAATGAGGAAAACGACTTCTTGCTATCCATAGACAATAACCATTGCTACGAAACCATATTTTTTCTGCAACGATATTGATCAGTGAGGATTGAAACCTCCAGCGAGTGAAAGCTACACATCAAGTTCATTAATGATCCCAGCGCAGCATTTCGGTTTCACGAACACACTGTGCACAAAAACATACATGCACAAATAGAAGTGTTGCATTTATGATTCTTTACTTTAACATGCAGTAAAATAAAAAAGAAATTAAAAATTGTCTGCACTAATGTGTATAATGGGCATACGAGGAATGCAAAAACGGAACCCAATAAAGGATCCAAGACTATGGCCCAAATTCTTTCTCCTTCAAGACACTGAGCTCATATCTGAAGGTCTATAAATGTGAGGCAGCATTTTTTGTCACGTGTCCCTCAGAAGATTTGATATCCAAACAAGGTGTACATGGAGAAGATGTACACAAACTGTTTGCAAACAAACTGGCATAACCCTTGCGGCGGTGCCGTGCATGCGATGGGGTGTGGGCAAAAAGCTTTGCACCCAGTTCAAAAAAAACTTCTGCGATACAATGTTGTTAGCGTCAGTGCAAGTACTCATGTCATTCTTTTTCCGAGTTTGGGACTGTTGGGTCTGTCCTCCTAGCAATGCCCAACTACTTTGGTGGCCTTGGCGAACTGAACAAGGCTCATTATACTGCAAACTTTTGTGTGAATGGTGTAGCATACACTGATCCATCCTCGTGTGTAGCATACGCTGAGCCATCCTCGTGAAAGCCACAAAATGGGTACTAAAACCCGATTTACATGAGATATTGCTCGCGATTTTCAGTTGCGAGCCACTTGTGCCGCAAAAGGAGCGTGGCCAAGAGCTGCGGTGTTCAACGCTGAAACTAGAAATCGCAAGAAAATTCGCACCATGTAAATTGGGCACAAGTGTGCCACTGCTACCACTTAGAATGGTCAATATCACTTCATATTTACAATTTACTAAGAGCTATTTATCCCAGAGACTAAGTTTAGAAGTCTTTGGAGGCTTGCAATTACCTCATACTGCATATATATCTATGGACCCATAACATATGAACGTGAAAACGCTTGGAACGTAATTCAAGTGGAATGGTCCTGACGTCTTCAGAGTGCTCTCGCGTTCACGTTGGAAAAATATGAATGAATTGTACAACAAAATCGCCCACTGTAAAGCTGTTCTTGCACGAACAATCGGTGTCCGATGGTACATCTGTCCATGTTCTCGGACGGATTGGGCAGCAGGGTGTCGAACCGAAATGTTTTCGTCGTTCCGGTTCAGGGAAAACGGTTCAACTCCGGTGTGAAAAAATAAAGGTTCAAACCGGTTCGTACTCATATGCTACAAAAACAACTGACGACAGCAAAAGATAAAACATGCATATTTTATAGAAGTGTTACATATAGAAAGCAAAGGCTCACATTACTGTGTGGCATGAACGAGCTAGTGCTGGGGTACCGCGGGACGTGGGTGAAAGCGCAGTTCAATGTCAGGCAGCTGACTGAAGAAGCGGGACGTCGTCATGCATATCCGGGGAAAGACGGCACCTCTGAGACGATAGAATGAACTTCAGTGCAGGAAAAGCTCGCTGCACGCTGACCTGGGTCGCAGGCACTCCCAGGGCTACTTGCCCCAATGTGTGTAAGTTCTGCGTGGCGTTCCCTTCTCTCCTCCCAAAACAGTAACACGTTAGCGTCCCCTGAAAGCCGCGGCTCCTTGTCTAGCAATGCTCAGAAGAGCTGTGCGCCTTGATTGTGTTTCTGAGGAAAAAACGTTTTGGTCCTTGCAGTCTCTGCTACCAGAGATCGAAGCTGTTTTCCTGTTTACTGTAGCTGTAACTGTTGATTGAATCCCCTCCCCTTCCCGGTGCAAGATTTTAATTTCGGACAGATTATTATATCCGCTGAGTTATTTTGAAAGCAGATTAGAAGCGCCACAGTATGGCAACTAGTGCAGGTTCTAAAATATCCCTCGGCCTTTGTATCGCTTTCTTATCCGGTGAGTTGTACAATGAAGTCAATGCGTTTAAAGTAAATTGCACACAGCTCTACAAAATTGAAGACAAGAAACACCAAACAGAGCTTAAACTGAACGTCCAAAAAATAAAACAAGGACAAAGAGAGGTTAGACAACACTAGGCGTGTTGTCTACACCTCTCTTCGTCGTTTTTTTTTTCGTTTAGTCAGAGATGAAAAACTAACTAGCCCAACTCACCGTTTTGCCACCAAACAGGCTCATTAAATGGTCACTTTTGCTGACGTATGAATTGGGTATGTCCTAGTGTTAAATTTTCTTTGATAAGACATTTCCGGTCCCCAAGGAAAGGCTGGGACGAACGTGGGCATTTGTTAAAGAAATACATAAGACCAGAAATCCCAGAAAATTTATAGTTACTGTGCTCATTTCGTTTGAGTTCTCGAGACGAACATTATAAATTATGAAGACGACCGTTATGTGAAAACCTCAAAATGGAACGTTGCAGAGCTTTTTGCTACCAATTGTTTTGCGCTTTTTGACTTCCCACATGAACGAAACACCACCAAAAAAATTGACTCAGTTTTGCCCAGGAACGAAAAAAATGATTATTTCTGTCCAGTTTAACTCCGGTTTGCGCGAAAGTATTTTTTCCTTTCGTTTTTGGTTTACTTTTCAGGTTACTGTGTTTTTCGCCACGCACTTTTCACGCAACCTGGCTTCGCGTATGAACCGAAAACCGCATGGAAAACATATCGGTTCCGCTCCGGAGCGGGAAAAATTATTTCGTTCCGGGTCAACTCCGGTTTGCGCGAAAATAACGGTTTTTTCCAGTTCTCGGTTCGGTTCTAATACCCTGTCGGGCAGGCAGGAAATGGGCGAAAACAGATCTTGACACCCTTCCCCGCTTTTTTTTTGGTATAGCCTCCGCCTACAAAACCCAGCGGCATTTTGACGAAAAAGGCAGGTTTCTACCAAAGCAACGGTGTTAAAGCAGTTGGTACACGGGGGCAAGCACGACTATCTTGATGCAATCCCTCTATGCCACACCTGCTTTACCCTCTGAACAGTTATATCCTCCTTGCAAGAGGCAGACCTGCATTACAGCAAACAGATTGTCTTGCATGATGAAGGAAACTACTATAAGCTCAAGGTGGGTACATCATATGTTACAACTATGTCCAACATGTAGCCAAATCTGTGAAATTCCTAAAAAGATTAACAGTTCAAAGCCATTATTTTTGTAACCACCTTGTCTTTTCATTCTACTTTAAAAACAATTCATCACAATCAGCCTCAAGAAGTCTCCTTCATGGGCAATTACATGCTGTAACACCTTACAACAAATGTGGCCAAACTTACTTTATGTCAAGGTCTGCTGCCCATTTCTTCTGCGAATCATGCTATACTTAACCCAAAGTTTATTGGCGACTACTGTAAAATACCAGG
The DNA here is from genome assembly GCA_037355805.1 of Ixodes ricinus. NCBI lineage: Eukaryota > Metazoa > Arthropoda > Arachnida > Ixodida > Ixodidae > Ixodes > Ixodes ricinus. The sequence continues at coordinate 92,120 of JAZHYW010030661.1, read as the reverse complement.
GGCGCGCCCAGCCCTCTTCCGCTGAACATTGGGTTGTTCCAACTGCGGCAGCCCTTCGGTGTGCCCATAAAGTGTGTGGAGGCGCATTTTTACGTGCAGTTCTTGCTGGGTGACATGTGGTGTTCTGGCAGCTGTTTGTTGTTCTCGTGTTCCTTTGGTAGTTTGCATATGACGAACCTCCACTGTGCGTTTCCAATGTTTATGCATTAGCATTTGAACGGCTTTCCAGACACACACCCTAGAAAAATCATTGTAGTGGTAACAAACCAGTCCCACTTGCAGTGTTGGCGAACTGAGTTTGAAGCTCAATGACATATCAAAAGTAGAGGCTAGCATCTGATGGAATTTGTTTCAAGCATGAGCACCATCATATGCTGGCCCTACACACCAGGAGCCATTCCAGTTCAAAACGAATGTTGAATACAATCACATGGCATAACCAGTGCAACGTATCTTGGTATTTAGGCAATAAATTTGGCACCCAAAAGGATAGTGGTGGTGGGAATGTAAAGATTAAGGGCCTTATAAAGTGCACTTCAATTTTGAGGGAGCGTCCTTAAAGAAGACTTCTGTGCAAATCTGGAAGCCTTCCAAAAAATTATTGCAGGGTCACTTCAAACTAAAATATGTTTGAAAACAAAAACGAGAAACCTATGTATAGGGAAAATTGTGATGCAGTGTTGTTTCACAAACACGAGTATTACAGGGATACCAAAATGTATATTTAAAAAAGTCCGAGGGCACCTAAGCACTTCTTACGAGGTGTAAATGTGAACGCATGCTGCCTGCGACATATTGCTGCCCCCTCGCATTGTCGAAGGGCCTCATCCTCTTGCCGCCTGAGACGCTTTGAATCATGATCCGCTTGCGCCTCCCGACGGCCGAGAGCGCACTCCGTGAAGTGGTCGCGCCGCGCTGAACTTGGCCGTGCAGCCACTCCGGAGTATGCCCGTGCGGGCTCTGCTGGCTCGGCAGCCAGCCGCTCCCTCTTACCGGCGACTGGGCCGCTGCGCCCCATTGAGAGGGCTTCTCTGGAGTTCCTTGAAACTACGCCTCGCGAGAGCCAATGGGAGCCTCGCTCTTTGAAACTATGATGTGCGCCAACCAATGGGAGCCTATCCATCAGATCGCTGCTACAGATGACAGGCTTTGCTCAATGGTACAGAGGAGTTTAGGTGCCATTTGGCACGACTTCATAAGCTGATAACGCCGGTTCGCTTCATAGGACAGTTAATGCTTTCGTATTAATATATGTCTCACATTCAGGAATAAGTGACTGTACCAACAATATCTGCTAAAGACAATCACACTCTTGTATTTTTAACAGATGGTTATAATTTTTGTTCCAAAACGGCAGATTCCAGCGAGTGCTCCAATATCAGCCATCGGAGTGCGTGATGCATCATGGGAGACTGCCTTTGCGACATTGATTTTTACAGCACGGGCAACACTACATGGAGGCTGACACTGTTACCAGCATCGCCACTTGATGGCGTCAACGCGATACAACCTAGCCGTTTGAGATGCCTCATGACTGGTTGGACAATGCCAGCAGAGGCAAAGAAGTGTTCGCCGGTTTTCTCTTCTGGTTCGGACGAGTCTGACAGGGAGCGCATACAAAGAGCTTGCCAGAGTGGCGCTGCTTTTAAGGGGATGTGGCCAGAATATTCTAAATAGCTATGGGAACATCCACCAGGTGCAATCTGGCAATTGGTTTATTCGTTTTTAATAAACTTAACTTGAAACATTAAAATAGGCACAAAAATTTCGGTTCATACCCCTTTAAAGGGCCCTGCAACAACTTTTTGACTAGTTGTTAATTTTCACCGAACCTGAGCGCGCTGAACGTAGTAACTTCTAGGCAAATTAGAATTACAAAAACAAGCAAAAAATAACCTCCTTCATGACGTCGTAGGTCCTGGCTTGAGTGGCCGTGAACTAGAGGAGGCGTAGTGAGCTCATCGAGCGCTCACGGCTGCCGCACTCCGTGTCGACGGCTCGAGAGGGCGCCACTAAAGCATGTGTTGGATAGGCTGTATGAAATGGGCAGCCAGGGCGGCTCGCATTGCATTTGCTGCGAGATTAAAGACTATTTCGGCATAACACTTCATTGCCACAAACAACAGCAAACACGGGGTAAAGATCAGTTCAGAACGGGAGCCACTTCGCGCTGCCATACCGCCAAATGGCCAAATCACCAGCAGGGCCTGTGCCAAAGGCCTTCGGAACGCTCGGAACTGGTCGGATCCTCGAGCCGGTATACGACCGCACCGCTGCTGCGTACACTCGGGACCTTTCTACGCTCGCCGTTCGTCGGTGCCTCACCCCACTAGCCCTTTCTAGTATGCGCCGTTTTTTCTGCCGCATGGTGGCAGGTATGTCGACGGGTCATTCCTTGTTTCCGTACTTTATAAATTGCATTTGTTTCTTTTTCGATATAAAATACCGAACAAAAACTACTTTCGTACATAAATGAAACGGTTTGCGACAATTATATTTTGTATCTCGACTAAAAAAAAGCTTTTAGCGGCTCTGACCAGTAGTAAGGCAAGGACCTAAGACGTCACATCTCGTCCGGTTAAATATGACGCACTGATATTTAGTTACTCTCTCCATGCCCGCTGGCTTGCCCAAACCCCGAGACATGGAAACTGCAAAAAGGTAGACGCTTAAATATGATTGCAGGGCCCCTTTAAGATGTTTCCAGCCAAGGATGTCACCAATAAGTGGAAACAAAGAAAAAGTGGAAAACAAAAATCATGGCTGCCATTTTTTTTTTTTTATGGAGATGTTTACATTTGCATGTCCTGTTGGATGATGCCATGGTCAAGATTTCTGTGTAAGTTGTATGCCTTACTCGCTTTCCAATACAGCACTTTTATGTGCCGGGCTGCAGCATATGTAGTACTGTAAACAGTAGTAGTGTGAACAGCCTGAAATGCTTATCTTGCACACTTGACAGTCTATAAAGCTGCTCTGACGGAAACTAGGGCTGGAAGTTAAAAGTTTAGGCTCCAGTCTCTGAACTATATGACAAATCAAGGTTTGAAGTAAATTGTTGGGACTGCAGTCATAGGAAATGGTTAGGTCGAATGCTGATGCACATATTTGCTAGGGCTTGGTTTTAAAGGAGGTTCAAGCACAGGGCGTGGGGAGTGCTGAAGCCCCTTGATGAAATTCACGCATCACATATTTTACAGGTACCAAGAACCACTGTTACACATCGTTGAGAAAGACATGTGCTTCGAAAGAGCGCGCTGCCGCCATTGCTTCCCAGGAGCACACATGGCACGGGCCGTGTGCACTGGCACATTTGACGCTACCTATACAACTAATACGTATCAAGGGGCTGTAGAAAGTACTGGGGATGACATCAGTATAAGGAATGTTTTGTTGCAATGCCATTTTCAAGAATGTTTGTTGCCTAAGCCACATAATAAAGAGGTGATTTTTATATTCGTAATCTTAAGACACCCCAAAAGAATCAATTGTTCTTACTCCAAACGAAAATCAGTCTCCTTTTCGACATACTGTATCGTCTAAACATCATGCCTTCACAATACCCGTGTGAAAACTACTGATGAGAAATTAACCGACTATATTTTGCGACTTTCAAAGATAAAACAGATGAATTGTCAAAGACGGTAGAGAGTAGTTTGAGCCCGATAACTGAAAAACAAATAAAACCGGGTATCAGTAAATACCCACATTCATTATTGGCCCTCCGTACCAGGTGTCATGTCGTGACCCACAATTTTGCTTATCCATGGCTTCTAAAGGGCATTGGAGACTAGACGTCCACACTAACACTACAGAACACATAAAAGGCTAGAGCACATGCTCATAGCTTCAGAAGCTGTACCCAGCGCACGAGCGAGCACGCAGAATCAGCGCTTCCCTGCGCCCGTAGCATCCCCTGCGCAGCAAGTAAGCACAAAATTACTAGCTTCCAGATCTTTCACCACAGCACCCATGATGGCGTAAACTCACGGTCAATAATAAAAAAAACTGCTGCCGGAAAGGTCAGGTGCACCATCATTTGTTTCTTGCAAGTTCCTTGAAAACACAGCCCGTGTTTATAAGTAGGCCATATACTTTCCGGTTTTAACCGAAAAACACCAATAAACATCCGCCGTTGTCGAAAATAAATTGGTTAAAATAGAAAAATACTGGTTTGTGGACATTTCTGTACAAACAGCAGTTTTTTTTTTTTTGTTAACCGAGCAAGTTTTATGTAAACGTTTGTCAAACAATTGTTTACATTTAGTTTTTTCTTTTTTTAACGGTTGTTTAGGGATGATTGTCAGCATAGGTCTCTTAGTAATCGAGGTGTTTTTCTATCAGTGCTTTCTTTGACCTTTAGTTTATGTCCCCAAAAGTTTGGCCTAATTGTGCCTTTTTGTAGATTGCCCCGTTGAAGGTGGGCATCCTTCACTGTGGACCCTAGCTGGGTGGTTTGAAGTGTCTTTTATATTTTTTGGGTCGAAGCATGTCTCAAGTTAAGCTAAAACGAAGTATATACCACAATATTGAAGTGTGAGGAACATTTTGATCAGATGTAAAAAAGTTAAACCGCTTCTTGTCTTGACTGTTCGTTTCTATTCGCAATTTTTCCGTCGATAAACGCCGTTTTAAGCGTCTGCACGAGACAATTCACCAAAATGCACTGGTATTTTTGAAGTATATAAATAGCAAAAAACATCTACCGATTTTTGACACAAATAAACACCGGAAAGTATACGGCCTATTTATAGGTCACCAAATGGTTGAAAGTAAAAGCATCTCTTGCTTGAACATTATATTCACTTCTGCTAGTTGCCACCACGGTGCAAATGTTGCATCTACAATTAGTTTTAAAGCTTATTTTTACAGTACCAACACTGGTCACTCAACATGTTGGCAGTTTAATAGAAGTCAATGCAACTCATTAAATGGGACACAAAGTGCATTGAATGGCCCTTTTAACCAAGAGTAAAATAAATGCCGAAAGCTTTTTCCATCAACCTTCATGGCTTCCCATACGGCAACTCTGTGCTAACACAGGAACATGGAGCTCTTGCTTCAAGAGTCGACTGCCTATATAAAACTAAATTATATTTACTACTGTAAGGATTCATATTGCAGTTGCACGATAGCAGGCGATTCACGTGCAGGGCTTTGACTGTGTATGCCATATATCCTGGAGCACTGTGCAACTGTTAATTCCATTACAGCTGTTGCATACATTAAGCCCTTGCCGTGCTTTTAAGTATGCATACTGGAGATGAAAGTGCTTTATACTGTTAAAGTAACTTGCTAACTCCATTCACCCCATAACTAGGACTGCGGTGGACGTTATTGCCTAAGTAGACGGGTCATATGCCTCTTTTGCCACGTGATTTCGCCCACACCCATGTGTAGAGCCAGGCCGGGTCGGGTGATGAAAAATAGGCGACCGATTGGCCCGGAGGCACGCAGCTCCTACTGTAGCCTCAGCTAAGGGGTGAAAGGGCTATAGTATAGCGTTTAGCATGTTAGGGAGTGCCGAGCGCTGGCCGGTAGCTTTGAAATAATGCCTCGCCGAACTTTTAAATCGCAGGCGCTTCTCGCGCTATTTTACTTCCAAGTATAATAGCGGAGCAAATGCTAGGTAGGAGCTTGCGCTAAGAACCTCAAAACTCCGGCACTTCGTTTGCACAACCAAGACATACAGTAAAACAGGCCAGTTGCCCTGTGCCATTGGCTCTACTGCCACTTTATGCTGAAAAGAATCCCCAGAAACCTACAACATTGCATTGGAAGCTTCATCAGTGGCTAAGGTTCTTTGCTTTTTGCTTTAGCCACTTTAAAACTCTAGGGGCAAGCATTGGGCAATGTTAAACAACTAAAGCTTGGAGAATCGAAATCTTCCCCCTATCTATTGAGAATTTGGCAGTTTAGGCTACAATTTCTACCTGAAGCAACCAAAAGGCCCTACTTAATTGGCTGAGCCACTATTCAAACCATGAATTGCTATCTCATACATAAAACATTTGTTTTAACTGAAATTGTGGCGTTTTCCACAGCCGCCTATAGGATAGTGCTAGACTCCCACGAAAGCCTCCAAATGACTTTAAAACCTAGGCTTACAAGACTGCCATTTTTTGCATATTCGTCGAGAAATGGGCTACTACCGTTCTGCGTCTGGAACAGGTTAGAAATGCAGCAGTTCATGCTACCTAAAGGAATTGTTATCACATTGCCTGCCAATCAATAACATTTGCTCAAAGAACAAGCTTCTATCTATATATGCGCCAAGATAACTCTAGGCAATGCTGACTTTCCACGGATCTGACCAGTCTTTACGTACACGGGTCTGTGTTGAAGGGTCATGGTGGAATCCACGTTTGTTCACTCTAGTTTCTGTGCTACTTGAGAATCCAGTGGTAGTAGAAACATACAAGTGTTCCACCTATACAGTAGGCCAAGCGGCCGGGCTTAGTGCAGCCACCACGCTTGCCTCGATGCTGTGTTTCTCTTGTCCCTTTGTTATCCTGCGAGGCCGGGGTGGCAACTCTTCATGGTGGTTTCCGTGAGGCAATGTGAAAACCTACTCAACACCATGAAATCAGAACGCTGCATATGATGTGCTCGAGTGTCATCACCACTGCCAAACTGCTTCACTGGATGCCGTTTGCTCTTTATCTAGCTGATAAATTAAGGCTGCCTACTGAAATGGCACCTTTATTTAATAATTTCGTGAAATGTGGCACCTTTGCGTCATCTTGTCATCACAATTGCGTCGCAAACCATGTAAGCAACAATTGCCTTGTCCAAGCCAGCACGAAGGTGTCGTAGAAGGAAGTCACCATCAAGTCCTGCCGTCACCCACCTCTCAAGTTAAAAAATCAAGCGAGCTACGCACCCTCCACTCTTCCACAAAGCCAATACAGAGCACAACTGAAGGAGAGGAGATGAGGCACGATGAAAGGGTGCAATCACGTGTACAACAGCGCTCCACCACTGCAGCTGCTCCTTGGTCTGGAGGAAGCAATGGCCTTGAGTTCGTTTGTCCAGCAGGGTTCTCCCCAGAAATTTCTGAGGGGTTGACATCACTGGGGGGGGGGGTCATTCGTTTTGGTTCGTCGCACGTTTATCGTCCCCCGTTCCCCCCCCTCCCCTCCCCTGGGCACTGCCAGCGGCACGCCACTGAGGTAAAGAAAGAAAGAAAAAGAAACGCAGAGCGCCCGCACCCTTTGTTTGAAGCAGTGTGGCAGTGGCGGCAGTCAGCGATGCGATAGCGAACGATAACATGATGATGCACGGACCTGCTGACTACGACGGCGACGGTCTGCAGCCATGTGCGCAGGCAAAATCGCCTCGTCATCCCGCAACATAAAAAAAAATTGAGCGGTGAGCGGCAAAGTCATTGCCGCCCATTGTGGGGAGAACCCTGCCTTCCAGATATTTAGTCTCCCCTTTCTCGAAGGCAGAGTCCTCGTTTGTAAAGAGCCAGTGGTTCTCCCAATAGCTGTAGAAAAGGTCAGACAGCCACTGCTACGGTTAGCAGATGATGGCGACATTCGAACGCCAGGCCCCGTTGCCACTGCTTGCTTTGTGCGAGAAGCAGGAGGCGGTTTTGCTCGCTCACTGGAGGGAGACAGTGGGCAGAGTAAGACAGCTAGCCTTTGTGTCTCTCAACTATCCTTCCAATAGCTTGGCGTTCTGACATCACCACCCCATCTGCACAACAAATGCAGAGCGTTAATCTCCTTCAGATGTGCCATGTATAGGTCAATTTTGCATAGCAGACAACATCCTATGCTGCATTTCTAACCTGTCGCCAACCGTAACTAAACGTGACTAAACAAGACAGCTTAGAAAAGGACCCGACAACTGGTTTCGGTTTCTCTGTCGAGTCTAATGGTCGAAAGAATCCTCATCTAAATGGGAAAGAGTGAAGTCGAAGATGTGATAATAGAGCGACGAGGGCCCTTTACACGGCAACGAGAGGCCCAGAGTCGCCATCCGACGGCAGCAAATGTGGCACAGGTGCATCAAGGAGGAAGTCCGGTCTACCTGGACATTGTTGCATTGTGCACTTTAAACGTGTAGTTCACTCAACTTTCCTGAAGTTGAGGATGACCAATAAGGTTGTCCTGATCGCCACAGGAGGAACGAGAAGGACATTGTGAAGACGCCAAGACCGTGTCTCAGCTTTAAAGAACACTTAGTAGTATGTACAATTACACCATGCCAGAGAGCTCGAAACAGCGGAAATAGTTGTCCAACTCCCCGTCTGCACCAGTCCAATAAGTTTTAATACTTTCATTTAAAGCCACCCCTGTAGCCCAATTTGTATAGTCGAAGGTTACAGCATGGGTGGTTGCTGACAATGTGTTAACCTATCCCTTCATACAGGCTTGGTGTGTAGTTCCTACTATCGGGTCATACTTGAGTTTGGCAACAGCTTCAGCTTAAGCACACAGCTTCTCAGTTTAAGGCTGTTGGTGCCCTTTGGTTCTGGAATGGTAAATGTGCGGTGTCCAAATGCCTTATCCGTGTAAATATTCATTATTAAGGTTCTTCACACCGGAGTGTGTTTTGTTCCAATGCAAATCCTGCTTAAACCTCTCATGGAGGGGATTAACAGAAGGTGGGGATGAGGCAAACACTTAATAAACAAGTTCTAAGGTCAAAGTGTATCAACGAAAAGCACTCAAAATGCCAAGATCTTCCAAAGCAGAATACACTGTAAACTTGCGTGTTTCACTCCCTTATCAAATGAGCTCGCAAATTACTGCAGAGCACTTTTAGCCCTTTTATAGTAAGCCCCATTTGAAAAGTGCAGTCCGTCACGAAACCAGTTCTTCTCACACTGTTTCAAAAAATGGCCTACCCACCTTAATGTCTGCTAAGTTGCAACTCCATGAGTAAATCCCAACTTTCAGTTCATTTGTCAGCAACCAAGGGGCTATCTTGGACATTTACATGTACATTTTTAAAGGCCACAGAAGTGACTTATCGGCATCAAATTGGTGGAGGCAATGGCCTCCACCAACAAGGTGACCATACGTCACTTTCATGACGTTTTAAAATGTACATGTAAATGTCCAACCTAGCCCCCTGATGTTTCCTTGAAGTGCAACGGTTTCCTGCCCATGTCAGGTTTCTTTTTTATCACCAAGGTTACCAGGAGCAGTCATTCTCGTTCCAGCTCTTATACGGAAGGTTAGGAATATATAAATCCAGCTTCCCACCGAGCACGTCACTCGACGCTAGCAGGAGCAGTTTTGCCAGTCTTTGATCCACGACCGAGAGGCGACGCATAGGCTCCAATCGACGCTGCTGTCGGCACGCAGTCATTCAGAGCGAAAAGAGACGTCCATTCCGTTCCTTTAGATCGGCCACGAAGAAAACAGCTGGCCGGAGGCTCGCAGGTGGCGGGGTTGCAGATTCTCAAGATGTCCTCCCATTGTCTTTTTCTTAAGCCAGACAAGCGAGAGCGCGTAGCCCTTAGTACAGCGAAAGTGAGATTCCCCCTTTCTCCTTCTTCCTTTTGCGTAGTTTTGACTTGTAAACATATTGTTTTATTCCAACAGGCATGAATGAAGTATGAGAAGGGCAATTAAAGACGCAGACCAAACCTTCGCTGCGAGAAGATTCGTCGCGAGTAAACGACACGGACAATGAGAAAATCAGCGTAGCTCATAGAGCGCGGCTGAGGTGTGTTACATCACTAACCTGCAGTGACTAGAAATAAATGCGCATTGGGTGGGACTTCGCGTACCGAGCTGCAACCTTGGCGGACACTTGCTTATCTCTTCGTCGACCTTGCCACGTTCCTGCAAGAATGGAAAACAAAATATGGCCACATTTCCGGACGCGAGCATACGCTTGGCAATCACGTTCCCGAACTGCGTTTCATCACGAACAATGCGTCAGCACAACATGGCGGCAACAGAATGGCAGGGATGTTAGGACTAAACCCAGTTTTTTTTTTTTTTTGCATTTTAAGCAGCATCAAGTTCCAATGCCCAACGTTTAACTCGAATGCGCCGCTAACTGAAAAAACACAAAACGAATTGTTTTTTCCAGAATAAATGAATGGACCGAACCGAAAACAATGATAAAGCCACCAGAGAACACGGCGGAGGAGGCTGGCGGCATTCGACGGTCCCGCAACTTCGATTAGACAACAGCCAAGACACCTTACCGTTTATATAATGAATGTCCGTGAAAAAGGTTCCTCTCCAGCAAATTGTAGTCAATCTAACCTGCGAGTAATAAAGAAAATGACGTCCAAAACGGCAAGGCAAACACGGACAGGCCTATGGCCGACAGCCCGTTAGCCCTTCCTTCCTCGACGAAAAATATTTTCTTCTAGGATTGGATTGACTTGATGCTCCGTTGGCTGGAAATGGCTAGTATTGGATTCATATTGGCTGCAGAGCCAGCAGAGCTATCGGCAACGGCTAATCCAGCTAATCCGGTAGGTTTCATCATGGCGGGCACAGCGGCGTTCATGTTTAGCATAGTTTAGCACGATGTTTGGTTTGCGGTTGCGGCACTTATAGGTTAAGTTGCAGCGCAAAACCGTGTGAGCGGCTGAAAGACTATTTTTCTGCAATCTACGCTTCGTTTGTTGCCCTAGCGTCTTCGAGCGTGACCGCGAAACGAGTTGACTCGCTCAAATTTGTAAGAATGACAGTGGCAATCGGATTTGAAGGAAGTGCGAATAAGCTGGGCGTTGGAATCGTCCGTGATGGACAAGTCCTGTCCAACCCACGAGTCACTTATATCACACCTCCTGGGGAAGGCGAGTACTAAGACAGAGTGATGTAGCACCAATGTGTCATTCACTGGCAACTGATCTTTCCGTTGCCGGGTGTGTTTGGCAGTTTGGAAGATCTTAATTTCATTACAGGATTCTTGCCACGGGACACTGCGGTGCACCACCGAGCACACGTCTTGGATGTTCTCGAGAAAGCGCTTCGAGAGGCGAACATCACGCCCGACGAAATCGACGTTGTGTGTTACACTAAAGGTAAACTTTTGAGCATATAATGTTATTCTGCTTCGTTTATCTCCTAGTGACGTGGTGGCGTCAAATGCCGATCATAATCAAAGTATCATAACACCTAGTTTGATGGACTGTTACCCCTTGAAGAAGCAGTCAACCTGGTCCACACGGCCAAAATCAAATACCTATATATGTACTGTCGCTGACAATGAGCTGAAACAGCTCTGGCCTGTGCACGGTACTACCCGCGCCGCCTGTCGCATCGCTCCGCAAACACGGCGCACCCTGAGGCTGAGTGAAATTCTCACTTGCGCTCGCTGCGCTCTTCCGGCCGTCTACTAGTGAAAATATTTGCCGCCAGAACCACCATCACTATGCGTGTGCCGTGCAGCCCAATGTTCACGTTTTCAGTTAACATGCATTTCACTGCATTTCAAGAAAGCGCTGAAGTGGAAAATGCATTGCCACGCTCGTATCTCCTTGAGGAGCGCTGCCTGACGGAGCTGCCTTGTCCCCCCAAAAGGTGCTGATCTGAATAGCATCGAACACATTTGGAGGTGCATCAAGGTAGCCATGTACTGCATCCCCTCTACCGCACCACTGCCGACGAATCGTGGGAAGCGGTAAGACGTGAATGGGGGAGGCTTTGGTCCGAGCCAGACTTCGTGGCCGCGCTTTAGGATTCCTTACCAGACAGGATGAGAGCTGTGGTCGCAAGTTAGGGGGAATGACATGGTATTAACTTCTTTGGTAAGTTTTACTGCGCCTCAGGACCCCCTGAACTGGACTTCTGCCGATTGGAACAAAGCTTGCTGCAACGGTTGCAGCACAGTGTTTGACGCCATTAACCAGCGCATACTTTTGTATGGTTATTTTATTCAATACCACACAGAATTGTTTGACACCGTCAGCGAATGCATCGACTCCAATGGAGCCCTAGGTTTTCAGAACACCTGTGGCATACCGGTCGCGTCTTTGCTAGAGCTTTTGAAGTTTTATTTGTGCTCGACGTTTGTCACGTTTTCAGGAGAAACTTACATACAGAAAAAAAAAGGAATCTGCATCGGGTCGTGCATAGCTTCCATTTTGTGCGACATTTTCTTTCAAAGTGTGGCAGGGGCATATTCCAGGGTTTGACCTCCTATCCAGTCGCACGCATATTCAGGTACGTTGACGACTATCTTGTGCTCATGACAAAAATACCTGACGCAAACGACATCAACATCATCGAAAACATATTTCTAGATCAGGCCCAAGGATTGAACTTCACCCACAAAACTCCGACTAACAACAACCTCCAATTTCTTGATACGCGACTCACCATTTAAAATGGCCATGTCTGTTGTATGTATTCACCAAGATCCAAAAACGAATACTCCAATATGAATCTGCACACACAACTAGTCAAAAGGGGCATTGTGTCTAGTTGTTTGAGCGCTGCCCTGAAAAAGTCTTGCATTCATTCAGCACGGGAGAGCTTTGACGCGCAAGTATCAAGGCTCGAAGCGTCCGGCTACCCCACCTCCATCCTGTCTGACGTTGTTGAATGTATGATAAATCCAAAAGGAAGAAGCAAGAGAAGTATAGAAAGAAGAAGTCAACCGGCGGTCGTCCCTTATATCCACCGCATCTCTCATAACTTCAAGAGAATTGCCTCTAAATACGATGTGCCGGTTGTGTTTTCAGCCCCCGACAATCTAAAAAAGCTCTGCCCCAAAGTCAGCACCCCGCGGACAAAGCCTGACAAATGCAGTGTTAGGCACTGCAACAAATATGTCAACTGTTGCAGCGGGGTAGTGTATTTGATCCCGTTCACCTGTGGGATGGTATATGTGGGACAGTTGGGACGATGTACTATCACCGTAACGCTCAGGAAACATGCGCTATCTCTAAAATGCTCTCCGTCGGGGCATCTCGCTCTACATGCTGCCTCAGGCACTCGGCTGTGTGGTAGTTTTGCCAATAAACACCTTGAACCTTGAACCTTGACTGTGGATGCACCCCGCTACTGTCCAGCACAAGGATCCTGAGGAGGTGTCCAGATAAGCGAACTCGAGAGATTCTTGAGGCTGAAGTCATTGCGACCAAAGGAGACGCCTGCATCAGTGCTCCATCGGTGACTTTGTCATCAAAAGAATTAGAGTACATGACATATTTTCCTTAGATATTCTTAATTTGCTCTATCTTCCTCTTTCTTTTTTCTTAATATATTTACTGTAATTTTTTTCACTGTTACTTTAATCATGCCCACCATTTCCTTTTGTTTTTACTAATTTCCTTTTTTACCTTTTTTAATTCTCAGTCTTTTCAGATCCCTTCACTCCTTTCTCATAAATATTTGTAACATGTAACGTTAGGGTTCTTCGTCTTCCTCATCTTCCGAATTAAAACGTCAGTTGCGAGTAAGTGCTTGTCCTGTGCAGTCTCCCTCTTGTCCTTGTCTTTCGCGCTTTTTAATTTTCGTAATGTCTAACCAACTAGGCCAACAAGTCATTTTGCTACTGTATTAAAATCATCTGGTGGGCTAGTTGGCTATACATCTTGGTAAAATGGGTGCAAAGACAAGGGAGGAAGCGCTCTATCCTGTCTCTACGTTCTTCCTCCTTTGTCTTTGTGCTAATTTTACCAAGGTCGCTAGCAGACAGCCGGAGAAGTACATTGGTGCAGCGAGCGCAAGTGTTAATTTATTGTGGCCTCGGGGTTCGCCGTGTGTGCGGAGCAAGGTGACAGGCGACGCCGGTACTACCGTGCGCCGGCCAAAGCGCTGTTTCAGCTCCTGTTTTCCACGATAGTACAACCATCAATATTTTTACTTTACTCGTTGTGTGTGAACAATGGGCCACCCTAAGAAAGGAAAAAAAACAATGATTTCGAAAAGCACACTTTTTTCTCGTGACTTTATTACAGCCACTGACAGAATGAAAATGACAGCTGGCATCTTTTCCAGATGCCAGTGCACCTTAGTTGGATATTTACATGTATGTTTTAAAGGGACACTGACACCCGGCGGATCGGTGGCCGAGTGGTTTATCGCGCACCAGCTCGGAGCACGTGGAGCGAAAGCTCGCGCTGCAGAATTCAGGGATCCTGGGTTCAATCCCCACCCCTGCCCGTTTTGATCTGGATGAGCATCGTACCGGCGTGCGGTCGTGTACCACTACTGCGTGGTGCACGTTAAAGACCCCAGGCTAGCGGTTCTACTGCACTGGCTAAATTGCTCATCTACAGCGCGGGGCTCGTCGCAACTTGAAATGGCCGACCAACTACACGCTGTATAAATATCCACACAACCCCAATTATTAAATATTTACATCAACCCCCCCCCCACCCCAAATCTTTTTTTTTTTGTATGTTAGTTTGCATTTATACCGATTAAAACTATTTATTTATTAAAGAAACATGTTTTTTCTTTGTGAGTGATCTTTCAAATGACAGTTGCTTTTCATATTAAAAAAAAAACTTTAGAACGTTCAAAAACAAGTTTGGAGCTTCACATAACAATAACAATTGTTAAGCAACTGACCATAACAGTTGCTTTTCATATTAAAAAAACTTTAAAATGTTTAAAAACAAGTTTGGAGCTTCACATTACGGCGTGCATCAGGGCTATTTACTGCCTCTTTGACTCTTGTTTTTTCGGATTCGTGGAGGCTGCTGTAGAAAAACATTTTGCATTCACCGGAGTAAATGACGTGCTCTCTTAGCTGTGCACGTATGCACAGTTGTGTTGCAAAGCGCCACGCACTTGTTTTAGCTACATTGAGCTTGCCGATACCGATGCTTCTATTTAGTAGGTGACTCATTTCATTTTCATTTCATTTCATTTATTAGCCATTTAGAAGTGGGGTGGCAGGGACAAAAGGTACTTAATAGCACCTGACCAAGGTCCCGAGCCCCATACAGGTTTCAGAGCGGCAACACAGATAAAAACAATAAAAAAAGAAGAAAAAAAAAAGAGAAAAAAAAACCAAGGTTTACACACTTTCATACAATATATTATTCATGCTTCAAAATATAATCCTTTATTCTTTTTTTGAACGTATCTATTGAAATCACTCTTTCAGCTATTTCCAGAATTTGAGGATGCATGTTTAGAAGTTGGGGAATGCGCTGTGTTAATGTTTGTTCACCATAGCTAGTACGTGTTTGACCTCTAGCATAATCCACATGTCTTAAGTTGTAGTGAGTTTCTCTTAAGGGAAATTGGGCGTGGAAAGACTCCTTGTCAGTTTTGAGATAATGAAAGATGACTTTTGTAAGATTGAACATTATTAACTGTTGTACAGTAAGCAAGTGATGTTTTTTAAAATAAGCAGATGTGTGATCGTTATAACTTAAACACTCAATAGATCGGATCGCTTTTTTCTGGAGCACTAGTAGTTTTTCAAGGTTATTATTAGTTGTCGTACCCCAAACCAATGAGCAGTAATGTAAATGGGAGTGAACAAGTGCATAGTATAATTGGCGCTTAAGCCATGTTGGTAATAAATATCTTAATTTGTATATTATGCCAATCGATCTGGAGAGTGTTATGGACAACTTGGACACATGAGTTGTCCAGTTCAGATGTTCGTGAAACCATATACCCAGGAACTTTAACGATTCAACCTTCTCCAATTTGTAGGAATTAAACTTTATATCTATGTCGTAGTTAAGCTTCTTATTTCTTGCCCCAAAAACAATATATTTAGTTTTAAAATATTCAATTCAAGCTGGTTTGCAACTAGCCATGTGATAAATCATTTAACCAACCATTAGCTGTGCTTTCAAGATACTGGAGGTTACTATCGGAAAAAATACATTCGAGTCGTCTGCGAATAATACCATTTCTGAGCGATGCGAAATGTTAACGATATCATTGATGTAAATAAGAAACAGCAAGGGTCCTAAAATTGATCCTGCGGGACGCCATACGCTATTTGATGGATATCTGATTTGACGCCGTTATAAATGGTAAATTGTAATCGACAACTCAAGTAACTATTAATTAATTCGTTCGCTATGCCCCTTACACCGTACATGTTTAGCTTTGTTAGTAGTATTTGATGTTTGATTGAATCAAAGGCTTTTCTGAAGTCAAGAAATATTCCGATGGTAAACTGTCTCTTTTCAATGTTTGTAATAATTTTATCTTTAATATTTAGGAGTGCCATTTCTGTCGATTTATTTTTTTGAAACCCAAACTGCTGTTCGGAGATTATATTATGTTTTGTGAAAAAACTAGTCAGGCGATTGTTAATTATTTGTTCTAAAATTTTCGAAAAAATAGGAAGTACAGAAATCGGCCTGTAATTATTGAGGTCATTCCGTGCACCACCCTTATGTACAAGCGCAAACGCGTGCTACTTTCATTCTATCTGAAGCGACCAGTTAACAATGACGTGTTGCATATAATGTGTTAGCGGGGTTAATATTAGACTGGAAATGAATTTAATTGGTTCAGCTTTGAGACCGTCTTCACCTGGGGCAGTACTGTTTTTAAGGCAAGCAATCAAGGTACTTATTTCTTCCTCGTCCGTAGGAGAAAAGAAAATTGAGCTAGTTACGTTATTACGTATATATGAAACGACATCTGAGACTCGAGTTGCTGACGCTTAGTTCCTCCCGCATTGAATACGTGGCAAAGAATAAGTTTTTCACATCACGACTTCTGCTCGAAAGAAAAGCAGAAATTTTCATACATTCTTATATTCTGACATGGCCCGGCAAATTCAGGGAATTGATTAGTTTGCTCTATCCAATTTTCACAAAGAATTCTTTACAAATTTGAAATAGCTTGCTGAGAAGCGCATCACGGATTATGTGCATATGAGTCCATAAAATTAAACATACAAACAGTAGCAATTCGTAGCAAGTGTAAACCCATTTTTTTTAAATGCTGTACTGTTACCGACTTGCTAGATTCAAGACTTTGATTGCGAGGGGTCTCGCACGTTGAGCACTCGCAAAACACATTGGAACCAACAGTATACACGAAGTTGCTTTCACTGAAGTGTTTACTACACACACGAAAGGTTCTCGAGAGCCTTTCCTATTTTCAGTTTGATGAGACATTCTTTTCTCAGTTCTATTTTGTCTGAATCGTAAGAAAAAATGCACCCTATTTGCTGTAGTAGATAAAGTGGGGTAAAGCGCTGGATATTCTATTTTCATCGTCCAGCTTTTTGTACTGGGGTAGAGAACAGCACACCACCATTCCAGCGCTTCGACACCTCAGCCCCAAAAGTGTTTGCTAACACGGTTACACTTGCCACAGTTTCAAGCTTTGGTAAAATGTCCTACTACAAATATCACTTCACCAAATAAGCACAACGCGTGAAACAGGCTTTGCCGTGCATTACCCAAGAAGCGCATGAAGCCAGCTGGTGAGCCGAGGGATCCAAGATCTGCGCGGACTGTCCCACTCTGTCCTACCCATGACGTCACAAACAATGATGATGATAGTTAGAGAGGCTCCCCCTGTAGTTCGGGCACGCCGCCAATAGGGGTTATTCACTGGGCACCATACCTGAGTGCACAGTTCACTGGGCATGCTCGGAACGAGGCTCACACTTGTAGGTTCCCAAGGCCGGCCAATCTTGATGGTGCGGAATGCACATTGCAAAAGCTCTGTGGAAGCTTGCTGTCAGCACGCGCCGAGCAGCTATGCACTCAGTTATGGCCGCCAGGGAATGCCCCCTATGGGTGATTGCAAGCAGTGCATCTGGCCACCGCCATATTTTTGCTTGTGCGGGCTAGTATGTGCAACTGCAAGGTTGCCGAAGCTACGTTCACGCACACTCTGCACATGCTCACACATGTGGGTCGCCGGCGATTGGCCATGCTTGCAATTGTCTATAGTATATTTTTGCCAGTAGCTGTTCAGGCATTTTCACCTTCAAACTAATTGTGGTGTACGTAACAGGATTATATTTTTAGCACACTATTTTGTCATTTGATATCATAAATATCACTGCTGTTGGACAATAATGAAACCTAGATATAGAAAAAAAAGTTATCATGTAGAACTGTTAGAAAAATAAAAAACAAAACATCAAGGACAAATAATTAAATAGTGTACTATTGTCACTAGCAGGATTAGAATGGTAGGGAGGTCATTCACTAGTCCTGCCTCCAGCGTGAGCTTCCTACCTTTGACAACGCTTCAGCATCTGTTCCTGCTGTTCTCATCCTGCGACTATAGTCGCAAAACCGCATTAGTGGGTAGGTTCGGTGTTGGTGCATAGATGAAAATTCTCTTTTGTACCTCCAGGTCCAGGCATGGGAGCTCCCTTGGTGTCTGTAGCTGTGGTTGCAAGAACAGTGGCACAGCTTTGGAACAAACCCATCGTAGGTGTCAACCACTGCATCGGACGTATCCTTGAGTGCACTTTGCGTACACGTTTTAATCAATTGCTCGGGTTTTTTCCCTCTCACTCTACCGCAGTGGGAAAAAAAAAAGAAAATCAGTATGCAGCTGCTTTTTTTACTTTTTGTTTACGGTCGCACAGGGTGCGGGGACAAAAACAGACGTGCAAATCTACCGTGCGACTCAACACCAGTGTTTCAAAAATTTAGGGAGTACAAAACATGGACATCTGCTGAAACACACAGCACTGTAGCAGCAACCTTTAATAACAAAAAAGTACATACATGGTCTTATTAGCAGCATTATATTTCAAGCTAGTCTAATGAGGGACATATTGCTTTCATTGTCACAGTATTTTTAATGTGAAATCCTTTAGCGTTAAAGGGACACTCAAGTGGTTTTTGAGTTCGTGTTTTGATGATGACAGCTGAATTTAGACGCCCTAAGTATCCCTAAAAACCAAAAAGTATAGTCATACGGTGATTATTTTTTTAATAAAAATGTAATTGAAGGCCGCCAAACCTCGGATCCACCCAAAAACGAAACCACTCTCATTGGTCCTCGCACGCTTATCAAAAGGATCTCGGGCCAATGGCGTTGGACGACGTTCCGTCGCGCAGGGCGCAGTGATCCCGAGGTAGCCGCATCGGCCGAACCTCTTTGTCATTCGAGCTTCGATCATGGCGGAGTTCTCTACGCTCGAGGACCTGACGCCGTTAGAGGTTGAAATTCTTCGGCGGACAGCCGACCTGGGGATGATTTCCTATGACGCCACTACGACGTGCGATGTGGACGATAGCAGCGCTTCGGAGTCATGTTCGGGTTCCGAGGACGACGAAACGCAGACCTTTTCGGGCGTTCTTCGATTTGCGGTTTGGGCAAGTCCTAACCAAACCAAAGTTTGACATCGCAGCGTTACCTCTGGTACGTGATGTCAAGCGATGTCGCCACGTTGACTTTCGCCTCGGGAGGACGGAGGGAAGGCTGGTTCAGACATGTGCAACGAGCGCGTATTTACGACTGCGTCCGTTGCAACCGGAAGCGACCGCTCAGCGCCGCGCGTACACACACCTGCAACCACTACAACAAGCGCAGCGGGTCGTCATCTGTTTCAGCGGCCCCTCTAAAATGGGACGCACTGCTACTCAATGCCGTAACAGAATATAGACAAACAGTTTTCTATAGCCAAAAGCTTTATTATTATTTTTTCTTGATAGGCTTGCAGGCTACAGTGGATGAAAAAAAGAAAATAAAAAGATGCAGTACGCCGTCTTGGACGATCACGACTCTAATACACGACATTACCATAGTACAAATATCGCCACACATCTTTTTTACGATTATAAAAGACAATGTAATCTTAGCAGCGATATAGCAACGTAGAAATATGATTTCGTGATCAGATAGACGTTGCGAGCGTTGAGGATTGCTAACACTAATCACTTTTCTCCGGTAATAAAAACGCGTGAAAATTCGCATCCTTTATACGGTACGCGCCAGTAATACCTTGAACTTGAGCACACGCATGAAATGCGCCAAATAAGAAATCCGGGCGATGTTCGAAGACACAAATGCTTAGAAAGCACCACTGTAGTCAAAGTAAACGAACACGACGGCATGGGCGTTTCTGCTGTCTTGAGAGTGCCGCCACGACATCGCCGCACGAGTAGGTGGATCTTCCCTTCTAGTACGTGCTGGGTTATCATAGCGACACACGACGAAAATTCACAGTCAAGGATAGCGCTTTAACGCGGAACGATGAGCTTCCACCACGCCGACCACGCCAACGATCACCACCGACGCCATGTTCGCAGAGAAGAAGCCGGCCCACGACCGGCATGCAACGCGCGCCACCAGTTCTCCTCGACCTGTGATTGGTCTGCCGCTGCGGTTGTTTCCAACGCAGCAGGGAAAGAAAGGCCGCCAAAATTTTCAAACATACGATAATTTCATTGGTCCTCGCAAGTACAGAAAAGAGTCCGCACGTATTTTATTCCTGCGTGATTAATAGGCGGTTCTGCCTTCTAAAACTGAAGATACTCATTCACTGACACTTCCTAAACGCCATTGCACCAAAAAATAGCTTCCCCAAAAACCGCTTGAGTCCCCCTTTAAGTATGCAGTATTCGCGGAAGCTTTTATCTTAACGACGGGTTACCATAATAGGTACAGCGCTGACCAAGCATGGAAATGGCTCGTTGCATAGGAGGCTCCTTACTTGATACTGGCAGTAGGTAGAAAAATATTTTACAGAATTGCCATTAAGTTTGCATTTGTCATTGAGAAGCGTAAAAAAAAATATCAGAAGCTTTTTCATCGGCTGCTGATCCGTCACGCTCCACCTGAATTGTCTTTGACTTTCTCCAAAGACATTGAGATGGGGAGACTCATCACGGGGGCCGACAATCCGACTGTGCTTTATGTCAGTGGTGGAAATACCCAGGTGGGCTCTTGTTCTTCCCTCGACGACTCTGAACTCCATTTGGAGCAAATGTATGATGATTGTTGATTTTGCATCTAGGTGATCGCATACAGCGAGAAGAGGTACAGGATATTTGGAGAAACTATTGACATTGCAGTTGGTAACTGTCTTGATAGGTTTGCAAGAGTGCTGAAGGTAAGCTTACATGGGCATTTTTGTGATTGTAACAATTCAGTATACTAAGACTTGCAGTTTTAGTGTAAGTTAGCTCTAATAAAACGATAGTATCATATAGGGTGCCTACTCCAAAAGTGAAGATGTTTTAAAGCAAAAAAAAAGAACATTTAGAATAGAAAAATTATTCTTTTGGGATGATGTTATTGACAGCATCTTAGTTTTGGTATTGCGGTCTCCTCGCAGCTTAAATTTACTACTGAATAGTGTAAAGGAAGATTTAGCTTTTATTAAAATTCTAACTGCTTTGACACCAGCTTGTTGTCACATCACCAGAGCTATTTTGATGATGGGTATCAAAATCTTTGATTTGGATAGTTCCAGTGAAAACAAACATTTGAAAAGTGCAAGTAAATCGTTCGATTTACTTGCACCTCCTTCACCGGTGCAGAAAGGTGTAGGGCAGTGGACTTCCGGTCATATTTCAATTCACATACGGGAAGTAGACTACCCTACACTTTTCTGCACCGGTACAAGAGGTGAAAGTAAATTGAACACAGCTATAGTAGATAGGGACATGTAAAAGGGGAAGGGGGCGCAGTCGGAGTTTGCTTGGGGCTCTTGATGGTGCAAGGCAGGCCTGGGTTAACTGCATCCGCTCCAAAAGCATCAGTGGCTACTCCAAACCAACACTTTGCCTGCTACAGAACCTGCTCCAAGAGGTCAAATGCCGCTTCCGTCAGTGTAATATTCACATTCATTTTGAATGATTAAATACCGGCTGGACACCACACACGATATGCCTGGAGTGGGGTTACTGTGCCTGCACTACTGCTGCAGTGTTGTATTGGACTGCTTCGTCACAATATTTTTGCTATTACAGCTCTCAAATGACCCTAGTCCAGGGTACAACATTGAACAGATGGCTAAAAGGTAAGCAGGAAGTCAAACTTGGGATGACCAATACTTAAATCCTTCTGTATCAACAGGGGCAAGAAGCTGATCCCTCTTCCCTATGTTGTGAAAGGCATGGATGTGTCGTTTTCAGGACTGCTGTCATTCATTGAGGTTTGAACCAGTCTGCTTTCACCTTTTTTATTATGAACATGGGGAATTAAGGCTCGTAGTAGCAATTTACGGGATTAGAATGGGGAGAATGTCTCGCAGTTGCCCTCTCCACTCCCCACCCTCATCCCTTCCCCAAGCAATTTCTCACTGCCTTTTCTGGTAGTAGTAGTCTTTTGCTATACCATGCACACACTAGAGGTAGGACAGCCCTAAAGATAGATGCCATTTGTCTCCTAGGAATGATGGGTGTGTGAATCACAACAGAACACAGCTGATAACAAAGTCAATGAAAAATGTACATTGTATCACCGATTATCTTCAAGCATTCCCTTGACTGTAGCCAGGCCAGGAATTATTTTTTCACAGCTCTAGCTTCATTACACTGTTTCTATTGCCTTAAAGTTCAAGAACCAAAGATTGCCTACACGGATGCAGATGTATTTCGCTTATGCAAATGAAGAGCATGGATGAAATAAAATTTTTATCTTTTTGTTAATTATCAGGAACAGGCAGACTCCCTTCTGTCTCAGTCAAAATGTACACCTGAGGACCTCTGCTTCTCCCTGCAAGAAACTGTCTTTGCAATGCTTGTAGAAACAACAGGTAGGTTGCAAAGAATTTCCCAGAACTGTTATATACATTTTTTTTTAATATTTAGTGTTTAAAGTTGTTTTTCGCATGCACAATGCATGGAACAAGTATCAGCTTTTGTTTGGACAAGCTGCCGTTTCCTCAACTACGCTTCAGCAGGCGAGAGGTTGAGGGCCACTGAAAGAGCCTTTCTTCCATAGCAAGGGTGGGCAATTCGCAAAACTTTTTTCAGAGCGTGCAATGGCTCACACTGGATCCAGCGAGGTGCTGATTGTCGGCGGTGTTGGCTGTACGTACTATAATATATTTATATGTATTTGAAGTCTTTTGCTCTGAAACCCCCCCCCCCCAAACTCGCCAGTTTCATCAGATATTTTCTTACGGCGTTTTTATGGGCTTCAGCACAGAAACTGCTGCCGTTGTAAGGGTTAGAAAACATTGACGGTATTCGTTATGGGGCGGCCAAAAATGTGCACTTCACGCACCATTCGTCTGCCCTGGTCAGAACATGTGGTCACTTACTGTAAACGACTTAAGTTTCGCGAGGACCTAATTTTGCGAATCGCCTCCAATTCATGAAAAATAGGTCCTGCAAACAATTCTGGTAAAATGTAAACACATTGTGATCTGTGTTGAGATCCCACCGCGTCGCAAAAATTAGAACCCGCAAATTATTCCAAAACTTCAGCTTTCACCTAAATCGCGAAATATTGAGCCCGCTCAAAATAGGTCGTTTACAGTAAATACTGAGGAGTAATCTGCTGTGAATCTGGCAATGTGATACAAAGCTGCAAAAACCCGTCAGAATGACATAGCTGATGTTAGAATTCAGACAACTAAATTCTGCATCATTTTATTTTCTGGCAAATGTAAGCCACGAGGAGACGGAAATACCAAAACTAGGACCCAAAGGAGCGACAAAAGTCCCACCCGGAAACAATATCAGCCTCTGCAGCGGGCACAGGTAGCGAGTCATTGCGAGCACACCTTTCAGTGTTGCATTATCTAGGGGTCACGTGATAATGGAAAAGGCACGCAGACTCCGATATCTCCTTGGGCGAGTGTCTTTCAGCACTATCTAGACAGCCTGACTTCGCCATTTAACAACCCGGAGAAGAATTTGAGTTTACGACTTCCAACTGCTATGGGAACTTGGATGGCAGGCAGCAAAGCTCTATTGGTGTGTCAGATAAGGTGGATATTTAAAAAGTGAACTTTAAGTAATAAATTTGCTCATCATCACTGTTCATTTGTACCGTGACGTGCGTCATGGCCAACGTTACCCCGAAGAAAGAATTTTATTTTGTCGAATTGCCCAAACACTGCGGAAAATGTTGGGAACATAGGTAGGTACTCACTGCATGCTGTTGCCTTATCAGTATAAAAGTAAATAATCAAAATGAGGTGTCAATAAAAACAACTGTACAGTGCCTTTTTTTGTTTTCTTTCTCTCTCTAGAAGAGTTATTGACGCAAAGCGGCAGCATATGCAGTGCATGCAGCTACCGTAATATTCCGAGAGATAGTCCACCTAAAATCGAGAGCAAATTGGATAAAAATAAGGAGTGGGCTAACTTTCAATGAGCACTCAAGAAAAACTGAAAAAAAAATGCTGTTTTTAAATTGTGGGTCTGCCAAATTCGTTATCACAGCGAGGGCCAATGAAGCAAAGATGACTGTACTTCCCAGTCAGTAACGTTTGCTTATATCCCGCTACAGCTAACTTGACACATTTATGCATAGGTCATCATTGATCCCAACACTATGATTACTAGGGGTGGGCTATCTTTTGGTGTTGAAAAGAAAATAGCAAATCGGCCCAGAAATAGGGGCGGGTTCCCTTTCGGGGCGGGGCATCTCTCGGGATTTTGAGGTACACTCGCAACATGCTCCTTGGTGCTTGGACTGCATGTCATACTGGCTCGATTATAATTTAATTGCAACCCTCCAGGCAACGAGCGACTGCAGGAAATGATGAAGATCATGGCAGAGGAGCGCAAGGCCAAGCTGTTTGCAACAGACGAGAGGTTAGTGTCAGTTGTTCAGCTCAAGCTATAATCTGCTCCAATTGCGTTTGATTTGGTTTGGCTAAGCTATCCCAAAAGCTATCCACCAAACAAACTAACGAGCCACCTTAAATGACACAAGTTTCGTGAACAAGAACAGTGCTTCGAAATGTGCACATGGAAAGTGCATGCAGCCTGCGTATGGGATAATTAGTTTGTGCAAAAAAAGTGCCTACTAGACCTTTGTTCACGGGCCACTGGGTATCTCCTCCAGAGCGGTCTTTTCTCTTTAGAACCTGTTTATTCTGACATACAAATATGGCAGATGAGTAGTGATATTGTCACAAAATCATTTGTCATTCGTGACAATATTTTTTTTTTCCTGTGCACTTTTTATAGTTAAATGCATGTTAAGTGAACTTCATTTGCTCTACTCCCACCTAGAGGAGCTTTGTTGATGCCCGTTTTAGTTTAGGCTTGCACTTCTGACGATGTTGTCCCGTGCAGATTTTGCATCGACAATGGAGCCATGATTGCACAAGCAGGCTGGGAAATGTTCCGCTCTAACCAGTTGACTCCCTTTGAGGAAACAACTTGCACGCAGAGGTAAGAACATAGATCAACAAGTGTTGAGGCCAAAGAAACAAAAGTATGGCGTGAAAATTGCTCGACAAGCTTGTCTAGTATCGTACGAGCTAGAGCAATACATACATGCACTGTTCATGAACAAGGGCTGTGCATCTGCTCTTTTCCAAATAGCACACATACAGCCAATTATTGCATTCTACATAGGAAACATATAGTGAATAATGAGGTCAAGAAAACTAGTCTTGAAAGTGCATTCTGGGTGGATTGCCTTTCACAGGAGGACACTGTCGCTGTCCTACGAGTCACCGGATTCAATGATTGACTATCCCTGTGGGTTTTGTTCATAAACTTTGTTACACCTGCTGCTCTGATGAAAGTGTACAGTATGGCGGGAATTGCACATTTGAAAGTGACCACCTAGATGTGAAACTGCACGCACCATGGGAGGCTTTGCTACTGGTTATGTCTTAGGCGAACTATAAACATTACGTTCACACTGTGTTTTGCTTTGCTGGGTTATTTAGTTTTAAAATTACACACTCTGCGCACGTGATGCTCACTTCGCATACCGGCAGCTCTGGCGGTGGTGCCAATAGCACCACTGGCTGTTCTGATTCAGACTTCAAAAGCTTAGAAAAAAAAAAAAAATCTGAGTACGGGAGAAGCTTTGTAAACCACCTCTGGTTAGTAATCTGAAGCTGCTGGAATGTCGCAGAATCATACGCACCGAAGTGAAACCGAACGGAAGGTGACCACCCTTCGCCTTTGATGCTTCTAAACCTAAACAACTTGCAGGCACTGTAGGTGCTCTCGCTAGATGAATAAGGAAAAACGTGTACATAGACCCTTTCTTCATACTATTCCTTTGGAAACAAAACCCAACCACTAAAAAACATCCTTTGTGGAAAAAACAAACAAAAAACCACTACTGTCAAAGGTTTGATTGAAACATTTTCAGTTCTACATCGAGTGAAAATGTTTGTGTGTAGTTTTATTTTGATGATGGAACAGTTTTAAAACAAAATTCTGGCAGAAAAAAGCAGCAGCATTTGGGGAATTTAAACGAAGGAAGGTGCAAGCGTGGCAGATTTTTGTCCCCGATTGATCCAACGAAAATTTAAAGGGACACTGACACCCCCAAAAAATGTTTTCATTTTTTTGCCAGGCGATTTATTATGGTGTCGGAAGACTACCCAATTAATGTTTTGCAACAGAGTCACATATATTTTTATTAAAGCCAATAAACGCAACTGCTCGAAACACGAAACCCGCACTGGAGGTCAGTGGAGTGGAGAATGAGTGGCGGAAGTCACATGGCTACACCCAACCGTGCGCATCTTTTTTTTTTTGTATGCAGCAGAAGATTAGTGTGGCGGGAACCGTTGTTGTGCGATTCCTTTGCAGTTATGTCTGTTGTGCTCGCTGTTCTGTACTTCAAGATTAGTTGTTTTGTATATTTAAAGGACCCATGAAACGAATTCTGGACTGCAATATATCAATTTACATTGGTATTTTACTAATAGCACATCGTTCAGTGGGCCAAAAGAAAAAAAGTAGAAAGTCAAAAGCCTGACTTTCGGAACTAAAATTTGAAAAAAACCAGCGGACTATTTCGTACCTCCTTTCCTTCGTAAGCTCGCTGCCTTTCCTCTGTGATACATCCGCGGACCCCGCAGCGCGTCATCGGTCCCCGCAGCGCGTCACCGGGCCCATACGAACGTCACAAGACACCGGAGCTCACTAATCCCTTCACCCCTAAGCTGACTTTGTGGTGGAAGCTATGCGGCCTGCCGGACCAATCAGCCGCCTCCCTTTCACCATCTGGACCTCATTCTCTGCGCGTGGGTATGCGCGAGAGAGCGTGATCACGTGGCAAAAGTGTGGCTTGCCCAAGGAGCACGTATAGCTTCCACAGCACTGTCAGCTTCGGGGTGAACGGGTGGGGAAAGCAACTTTTGTCTGGCTTTTGAGCGACGGCTAATCTTCTAGGGGAGAATGGATGTGTCCGGATTAGACAAACGAGAGTCCGAGCAAGAGGGGACTCCCCTTTCCGTCTTCTTGAACTGTTTGGTAGAATGTGCGATTTATGAGTTGAGGAGGAAAGCTAAACAGGAAAAAAAGTAAAAGCGTTTCATGACTCCTTTAAGTGTTGGGAATTAGTAGTGAGTGCCCGTGATGAATTTCCGTGATCGGCTCCGAAAAGAATACTCCCAAGATGTTGCGTGAAGAGCTGCCTCTCGTGTTCTGCGTCCGAAAAAGTGGCATTGTGCAGCAGAGTTTGCACAAGTTTCCGAAATATCAACGGGATTGGGACCAATGGCTGGCTGTAATTCCTGTAGAACATTTACAAGCACCCCAGAAAGCGGACACTACCGGATTTATATGGTCCTTGCATTTTGTGGAAAGTGATTACATTGAGTTCGCAGGTGTCATAAAGGAAATCCCATACCATTTAGTTCAGCAACGTTTCGTCCACATTTGTTTTCAGTGATAATTGTAAAAAAGAAATGTAAAGATCGCAAAATATTTAAGAAAAAAATAAAAAACGTCAAGCTTACACTGGGGATTGAACCCGGGTCCGCCGCGTGTGAAGCGGACGTCTTTCCACTGCGCTACCGGGGGAACTCCTTCCTTGGTAAAAACGCAGCCCGTCAACTAAAGGTTGGAAAGTTTGCTGCCGATTTTCCTTTAGCAAAAGCACTCCTGGGTCGAAGTCGGGAAGCACCACACATTGGCCCCATTCGCACCTAGTAAAGAAGTCGTATGGCTGCTAATTCAACTCGAAGTACACACTTCGTGCTTGACGTTTGCGCGAGTGATGTCTTAGCCACGAGAAGGGGGCGACGGCTCGGCGACGTCTTCGTGCAAATCGGCTTGGTGGTCAGGCGTGTTGTATGAGATGAATACCAATTATTAGGGGCGAAGCTCCTTAGGGGCTAGCCATGTCCGTCCGTTCCTCCGTCCGTCGCATCTGTCTGGCGTCCAGTGCTCGTGCTCCTGAGCTCACGTGGGGCAAAAAAAAAAAAAAGATAAAAAGTAAATGAAAAAGAAATTTGTGCGCAGTCGACAGGATTTCAATCTGTACGGGAAACCCCAATGGATCTCTAGTCCATCGCCTTAACCACTCGGCCACGACTGCGGGACAAGTAGGGGGCTCTGAGATGTGGTAGTAACTCGAGAGCTGGGGATGTCATGGATGAAATGTTGCATATAGCCGCTCAACGTGTCTACAGGAGAGGGCGCTGCGGTCAAATGCGTATATAATCGCGTTAAACTTTGCATGCATTGGCTCAACGTCTATAGACGAGAGGGCGCTGCGGTCAAATGCGTATATAACCATGTTCCATACCACACATTCTCTTTCTGACATGGATGACAACGAACGAAAGGCTCGGCATGCTGCGGCTCAGCGTCTACGCACACAAGCACCACCAGAGCTTCGCCCCAATCAACATCAATCACCACGTGGAGATGCGGTCAATTTTTTGATCGGTCCCGAATTTCTTTCAAAAGCAGACAGAATTCGCCGGCATTGCGAATGGCAGTTTTGAAGTATAGGTCCCACGCCCGTGGTGTTGTCCGCTGCCATCGCCGTCCACGCGAAACGACGCGCAGTGAATCCATAGAATGCTTCCTGTTCTCTGTGCAACTTTTTTTTTCAATCAACATATTAATGCGAATAGCATTCTTTGGATACTTCACGCACTTTTCGTCTATGTATCTATCTATCTGGCTATCTAACCTCTTACGCCGCGGGTCGATAAATAAATAAAAAAGACCGGCGCCGGCTGGGATTCGAACCGTTGACCCTTTGATCAGCAGGCAGACGCGCTAACCACAGAGCTATGAAGGCAGTCATTCAACGCACTCTAAACGGTTGTTTATATCTTCACCATAGGACGCGCTTTACAGCGCTGTCACAGCTACCGGTGCGCGCGCGGACGTACACGAGGGCTCATCCGCTCCGAGCTGAGCACGCCGCTAGCTCACCTCTCCCGCGCTCGGGAGAGGGTGATGCAGCGGCCGTGCTCAGCCTCCGAGAGCGGAATGAGCCCTCGTGCATGGAACGCGCGCACCGGTAGCTGTGACAGCGCTGTAGAGCGCGTCCTATGGTAAGATATAAGCAACGTTTAGAGTACCGTTGGTTGAGACTAGCTGAGACGCCAGAAAGTCTGGTCGGTACCATTTTGAGTGTTTGTGCGTATGGCGCGTGCTTAGCTCGCCTTCCTAAGTGACACAAACGCACGTGCTGGGCTGCGGAGATCGTGCGCAGGCCTGTGAAAGTGTCAACAAATTTAGAATCGCCTCAAGAGTGGGCTGGCGTATCTACGAGTGTGCCGGCCACCTGACGAACGCGCATAACTCCGCACCGTTTGATGCTATTCGCATCAACGTAGATAATCATTCCCAAAGGATGGGTTCTGCTGATATTTTTTAGCTTTTTAGAAGCCACAAAAAATGGGTTTAATATTTTTTTTCGATTTTTAATATCAAGTCTGTGCCTTTAATGACCAACGACTTGGATTAAATTTGGTGGCTGTGTCTAAACCTTAGAGAACGGCCCATGACCACGGAAAAGAGTGAACGAGACTCGAACCGGCCAGTTGTCGACCGGCAATTTTCGGGCGGAAAGACACCGAATTTCGGGCCGCAAATTGTGTTCTGGGTGGTTGGGCTGTCATATGTCATGTAAAACTAAAAACCTCGGCGAGCGTAAATACCCTGTCAGTGTCCCTTTAAGAAAGCCTGTATGTGGTTGCATGTTTTACCTCTCCCCTTCATCCTTATCCTACTGCATTCAAGACCCCTTTTTTTAGAAGACAGTCTTCTAGGATACTCGAAATGGGGTTTATTATGCCGAGTATTTGAGCTAGGTATTATTTTGCCATATCCCTAAAGAAATTTTGGAATGTGGACCTTTGACAATAGGAGAGTTCTGCAACCTCTTGCATTGCATACTTGACAGGCATGAATCTTAAATGCCTTCTTACCCTGCAAGTACTGTCACTGCCAGATTCTTATAACAACCACACCACATGTCTACTGCCAATTTAAAAGGAGCCAATATTTTCATTTTCAGGTACAGAACAGATGAAGTTGAAGTGACATGGAGGAGCTGACAGCACCATTGTTATAAAGTGGTTTTGAATAAAGAATGCTCTAGTAAAGGCATTTATTCATAACTTTTGTCTTGAGAAGTCTATATTTCGAGTCTCTTTGAATAGGTCAACCTTTTTATGAACCAAACATAATTGATTGGTGGCAGTGTGCATTAGAGCGGAGCAGCTCGGAGCACTTGGAGCAAAAGCTCACACTGCTCCCAGGGGTCCAGGATTTAATCAGACCCTTTCGATCTAGAGAAGCATCGTACCGACGCGCGTTTTTGTAACCACTACTGCCTAAAGAGCCCCAGTTCAGTTGTGCTCACATGCCATATTACCCACCTGCAGAAGACACCAAATTCCCCTTGAGACAACACTTCCCACTGTCTAAACATCCATAAAACAAATCTGACCTTGATTATTGTATTGAAGACCAGAAAAGCAAGTATGAAAACCTTTTGGAAACATGTATTTCTGGATACAGGCAAAGGAAGCATTTGTTTTAAAATTATTCAGTAGCAAATACGTTGCATCTAGCCTGGACTTGGTATTGGCCAAACGATAGTGCACATCATGGTGGGTAATAAGTCTTCATTCCAAGACACGAATGTGGCCTACTTACCCTATTTCAAGTCCACCTCGCAGACACTCTGTTCCGAGTAGTTTGGCAGCTCTAGACATACTCTCAGCAAACCCACCACTATTATGGCCCTTCATCATTGACCTAACGCATCTACCATGGCCCACCAAGTGAGCATGCGTCAACCAAGAGCGAAAAGGCAATAAGGAAGCAGGACACGTCGCTCCAAAGACTTGTTCCCGTTCAGCCATTTAATGGAAACAAATCCTTCCATCCTCTCTACTGCAAACACTGCCGCTCCATTCATACAAACATTTCCTTTTCTCATCCCTTTAAGGAACTAGCACAGACCACTCCAAAATAGAAACCACCCGCTGTTCTTCCACCCTTTCGTACCCAGTCCTTCAAAAGATGCAAGGAAGCAAAAATAAAAAAACCGAGACAGCAAAGATACACACTTTTCCTCGCACACTTGAGTCTGTCGCGCATGTGCGCGTACGTCTGCTGCTATTACTTGTCAAAATGGGATGTTTTACGCCGCGGGTCGGGTGCCGTGCACGCTTCCTCGCTGACCCGTAGTCCTCGGTCCGGCTCCTTGGTGTGGTGGCGGCACACGGACGTGCGGGCGGTTATTTATAATATGTATACAAAGAGCCCCTCTGGGTGAAAATAATCCAGGAGTCCTCTTTCCCAACTACCTCTTCCCCCTCCTTTCCCCCTCGCAGTCACTGCGCACTCTTGTCTTCCCTTCACTGCGACTGCAGCAACCTCTCCACCGCCGCATTCACGTCCCCAAACGTTGCAATCAGCGCTGGACGAAAAAGAAAAGGAAAAGAGACATGAAGTGGGATGGCTTGTTGCAGGTGCCTAAAGCCAGAGTTCCGCTAGAACAACGAGCGGAAACGATAAACGCCGACAAACCTCGACCATGCGTAGTGTGCTTTTGAAAGTACCCTTGGCAGGCTTGCAATCGCTCGATGCATGAAGTAAAGCTCAAGCGACTGCAAGGCGGCCAAAGTACTGTTGCCTGCAAGCTGCACATGTTTGAGGTCCGTCGGTGGTTTCTGTTTTCCGCTCTAGCGAGACTTTGTTTCCATAGTTGTATCGACTCTCTGGCTACAACACGCGAGCCTGGTTCACTCGCTGTTTCAGCTGCATACACACGACCTGACCACATGCTAAATTTCTGAACTGTTCCGTGCAAGCGTTTGCACTCTATCATCATCTGCGTCTGCTTGCGGGCGTTTGAAACGCTTGTGCTGCTTTGCAACCGTAATGTGCCAATTGTGGCGCGACATTTGAACAAACTTTGGCGTGAACGAGCTTCAACAAAAGCCCCGGTCACTTCACACCTTTGCTGCCCTCAAAGTGCATGGCAGCACTTGCTATTGACAGTGGCCAGAGTTGAAGGGCACAATAACAAAAGCCAGTTGCCCTGTCACTTGCACTCCTTTCAT
This sequence comes from Ixodes ricinus, assembly GCA_037355805.1. Lineage (NCBI taxonomy): Eukaryota > Metazoa > Arthropoda > Arachnida > Ixodida > Ixodidae > Ixodes > Ixodes ricinus. The sequence continues at coordinate 59,804 of JAZHYW010030661.1, read as the reverse complement.
GTAAAACCACCTCCAAAAATATCATCGCAACGTCCAAAAGTTATTTTGGTTAACTATATGATGTCAATGCAACAAACCAAACGCGTTGCGTGTCTCGGTACAATGAGGGAAGATAGTTGCAATGTTCACCTTGGAGGTTTGCATCTCTGTTGACGAAGCCCATGGAAACTAGCTGCTCGAGCTGCGACCGATACCGCTCCTCCGGAGGCTGGTTCTGCGGCAGAGACAACCTTGCATCACTTCCACATTTCCCTGAAATCATGCTCTTTTTGGAGCGCAGTAACAACTTGACACAGAAGCAAACATTGCCAAGTATAGAATGGCGATGATCTTCGCTCTCCTTCATAGTCCCCTCTTGCCATGTACATATATCCAAGCACATCATAGCTTGCACTCACCGATTCCGTTTGAGTATGGCAGACCGCCTATGCGAACTCTCAAACGAGGACACCATAAATCAAAGCAGGATGGGATGCCAGCTCAACTGTATGCCGTGACACGGTTATTCCGAAGTAATCATTGGCACTTAACTCCAATTTATGCCCGAATGCAAAACCAACGAACCCAGCAAAGAGTGATGAATAGCTAAGCATTGGAGAAAGAACACCAGCATAACAAAAAGAAGACAAACTTGCACATTTCCAAAAATAGGCACGACTAGAGCTCCACACTGCACACGGGAACACATGGTGGAGCACACATTAACGCATCTTTGGGGTGACACGATCAACCAAGGTACAAAAAACCATGCCTGCCTACTACGATAGGCTAGTACCATTGCTACGGTGCACGGAACGTGTCTCCGACTTGCGTGTTTACTGCGCACTCAAAAGTGGTCCTTCTATTTCTGCCCGTACAGCAGTTCTGGCAGGCACCTGTCCCGCTGCAGGTTGCTCTCCAGCCCGACAGTTCACGAAAGCTTTAGCAGCCGGGAGTTTGGACGCCACGATGCCATTGATGTTCGTTCGCGCTTTTTGCCAGAACTTCTACGACCGACCACCAGGATCGCGACAACCGGCGGCATGGCACGTCGGCTCCCGCAATGTTGTTTGTCGTCACTTCGGGAACACTTGATGCGTGGGCGGGATAGTCTTCTAAACGGACCGGTTGAAGACGCATTCTGAACACCGTACCATCGCCGCACACGGCTGGATACACGTAAATGTGTAGTGCAAGTTCGTCCGCTTCTTGCACAGGGGTTGTGACGATGTCAGAACGCCAAGCTCTTATTGACCGATTGAAAAAAAAAAAAATAGTGGGTAGATATCAAGGCTCATTCGCTCAAGCTCAGAGCCGTTCCGACATTACCGCAGCTGCCGCAACAAGCAGACGACTTGCTCTCCGCACAAGAGCAGAGTAGGGACTCACGTTGGCCCCCGCCTGCGACGTCGCCATGGAACTAATCATGCGCGCCATAAACTGGCTCAGGGGGTCCGTGACGGGGTCGGTGCCCCCTCCGGGAGCGGGGCTGGGATCGGGTGCGGAGCCGGGGAAGAGCCGACCGGGCTGGGGGTGGAGCCCGGTGCTGCCGCGGGGGCAGGGCCCCTGGGGTGGGGGCGGAGCCTGGTCCCCCCGGCCCGAAGACGCTGGGGGCCACCCTGTGCAGTTGCTCCATGCCCTGCTGGATCTGCATCATGGCCTGCATGGCCTGCGGGTTGGTGATGAGCCCCTGCACCTCAGGGTCTCTGCAGCTGCTGCAGGAACTGGGGCATCAGGCGCCGCATCTGCTCCTGCAGCTGGGGGTTGCCCGCCAGCAGTGGGTTTGAGGCCATCACCTGGACGAGAAGAGAAATGGCGCAGATGAGAGCTCCATATTGTGACCAAATCGACGCGTTTGTTTTTAGGTCTTCTTACAAGAGGCTTAAAAAGACAGTGACAGCCCCCAAAGTTCTTGTTTTATTCTTTGCCAGGCAATTAATTCATTAGGTATCAGAAGACTACCCAATCAATATTTTGCTACAGCATCACATATATTCTTAATCAAGTAAAAAAACATAAATGCTCGAAACCAAAAGTGAAACTGGACTGGGGAGGAAGAAGAAATATGGAGGAGGGAGAGTTGGCAGAAATCACGTGGCTATACAACCTTTTTTTTTTTTTTCCAATCAACATATTTGCGACTTTTTAGAAGCCATAAAAAATGGGTATCTTATTTCTTTTCTATTTTTAATATTGAGTGTGTTCCCTCAATGACCCACCACTTTGATTATATTTGGTGGTTGTGTCTAAACCATAGAAAACGGCATGTGACCACGGAGAGAAGAGAGTAAGTGTGACTCGAACCGGCCAGTTCTCGGTCGGTGGTTTTCGGGTGGAAGGAAAACGAATTTCAAGCTGCAAATTGTGTTCAGGGTAGTTGCAGTTGGGCTCTCATATGTCATGTGCAAATAAAAACCTTGGTAAGCACAAATACCCTGTCAGTGCCCCTTTAAGTACATTTAAAGGAGCGATCCAACGATATTAACCTCAAAGAATTTGCAGTTCTTAATTTTTACGTCGTTCTTACGAAAAAGGATTGAGAAACCGCCTTATACTTTTTAAGTATTGCAATTCAGTTGTGGAATAGCAAAGCGAAGAACAAGAAGTTTTCATGACTTGCAGGCAACCTGGGTACATTGTAATAAGTTGGCAAGCTGTGCCATTTTGTCCCCTATCTAACGGAGGCTACCTTTTATAAACATTGCCGTCTCAGCACGCGTAAATGCATCAGAAGCCTCATATCATCGGCAAAATTGTACTGTATGCAGTTTTAGCGGCGCCACCGGCCCGAGGTGAACCAAACCATTCCTCTCTCAAGCTTCACACTGTCGCTACTACGTCAGTTCGACCTCTTTATGACAAGGCAAGCTCTTCAACCCCCCTTCCCTTTTCTCCCCTCACCCATTGCTATATTAAGCTTCAAGGTCGCCATGTGAATCGCAAGCAGAGGCAGTGTGTGCTGGAGGCTCTTAAAGAGAACCCAACCGGATACTCTGCCCCTAAGCACCCTGCTACACGTCACTGTGCGCATGACTCTAAAGACTGTGTAAGAGTTGAGAGTGGTTGGGAGGTGCCCAAAACATTATATTGTCTGACAATTAAAAAAAAAAAAAAAAGAAACTAACGCGCACAGGAAAACTTGGTTTTCAGTTCTTTACTTCCGACGTGACAGGGAACGACTCCTACAATTATTTGTTGTTGCACGGCCCCTTTAAGGCTGTTTCACACACTTGCGTTCAGTTGCAACCGAGTGGTCACAGTTATGCAGCTTCCCTCAGCTGCAGAGGCTTTTATGTTCCTTGGCATCTGTTACAGATGCCAAGGAACATAAAAGCCCCTCGACAAACTTCAAGCGTAAAAGGAACATAAAGCCCCTCGACAACTTCGCTCGGTTGCACAACCATTGTTGTGCAACCGAGCTGAGACACGTGCCACATGTATTTGTTGCGCTGCTGTTTGCTTCAAAGAGCTCCACGAAGCACGGGCCTTGCGCATTTGATGCTACTAGCGAGACAAAGGCAAGCACATTGGGAGGCTTTAGAGCAGACGTGCTCGAGCTTTCCTATCTCAAGGAACACCTGTCTCACTCGACTGACCCCGCTCAACAGTAGTGCAATAGAGCGGTGCGGAGGCCTATAGGCCACATCAACACCAATGCCCACACTGGAAAGTGTTTGAAAAGCACCAGTAGACGATTTACATCTGCTGAAATATTGCTTTAACGGAAAAAGCTCAGCTTAGAAGCAGAGACGGTCAAGGAAACTCGAGAGCTCTGGGAGTTCCTAAAGATAAGTTGAGGAAAGCTTGTCTTCCCGGGTACTCAGCTTGAGAATCCACGCGTTAGAGGAACACAGGAAGCAAACAATGGACACAGTTCCAAGTCACGGAAAACCAGGCCCTCCCACCTGATTGGCCATCTCCGGGTTGGCAGCCAGGGCCTGGAGCATGTTCTGGACGTAGGGAGCGTTCATCATGTTCTGCATCAGGCTGGGGTCCTCGGTGAGCTGCCGCATCACGCTCTGCATGCCCGGCGTGCCGAACATGCCAGCGCCCCCGTTCCGGGGCCGCCCAGACCACCGAGGCCTCCCAAGACCCCTCCTGCAGGGGCGCCTGTCCCCCCGTCCCGTTGCCAGCGGGACTGCCCCCGCTGCCCGGCGCCCAGGGGTTGGGCAGGGGGTTCCCGGTTCTCGGTGCCCTGGTTGGACGGTGACTGGCCTCCGGCCTCTTGCTGAGGCTGCGGCGGGGCCCCCGGGGAACCTGGGGCCAGAGATGCGAGAGTCCGTGGACTAAGTTTGTGCAGGGGTCGTAGACACGGGAAGTCGTAACCCGCAGGTCTGAACGGCGCAGGGACGTGGAAAAGCGCAATCTGCAAGTTTGTGCACGGGGCACGGACAGGGAAACCAAAATCTTGTGCACGGGTGCAGGGGTCTGTAAATTGTTTTACTATAGACCTTCCCAGCGGCAGTCTTGAATGGAGTGATTTACAGTTCACGTCCCTGGTTTTGAGAGTGCACGTCAGTGTTGGGAGTGGGTTTTCTCGTCAGTGAACTGTGGCAATTCCAAATGCTAATGGTGGCTAAATTGCAGTGTTTTATTTTTTCTTCATGTTTTATGGTGAATAAAATTTTTCGAGGTTTTTAAGAAAGGATTGCACTATTTTTGGGAACAAAAACAAACAAATGGAAACGTGACAGAACAAATGCAACTGGTATGTTTGTTTCATTTTATGTTGATTTTTTACGGCACCATACACTCAACTGTGTCAATCTACAAAGACCTTAACTGTTGAAAATATTTGATCACACATGATAGACGAATGGGTATTCTCTGCTCAGAACATGAAATTCAACGAGTCTCATCAATCGAACAACATATTATACATACCCCACGGTGCCATGTCATCCAAACAGGATTTATTTGAGAAGGGTCTAAAATAACACAGCATATCCAGAAGAGTGGAACGTGATAAAGAAACATATAAACTCCCGCTCTTTCCCAAGCCGTGCAAACATGCTTTGTGTGGCCTAGTCAGTAGCCTGTCTGGCTCACAACCAAAGGGTTGTGGGTGTGAATCCCGCCTGAAATTCTTCAAATTTTTCTTTAAGGCAAATGAATTACTTTCTAGAGTTAAATCATTTGAGGCATGCAGCAACCTATAATACGCATTACATGTCATATTTTTTAATTACCTTCATCTCATGCGTGACGCCAGGTTTCACGTGAGCATTTCGGGTTGTTTGAAATTCCTGCACGTGGTCATGTGGCTATGATGTTATGACCCTATCGACCAATCAGGATTTTCACGGCACGCCATCGATGCCGGCTTTGTGCTACGCCACTGATTGTTCGCGACACGAGCTCCTTAATGCTGTCGCGTTAATATACAGTGTAGACGACAGTCACTTCACGACGATCAGACTGAATCCGGCTTGTTTTGGGGCACATTTTGAAAAGAGCCGCTTTTGCACAGCACCAAACCAAATGACTGAACAGTGTCTAATCTGTCTCCACACCCCGGACCCGACCCCATCAGCTATTTTTCACGAAGACCCTGAACATAGCCGGGAAGGCTTTTCGGAAATTATCTCGAAAGAAATTATCCTTGAAGAACTGGACATTCGCGTCGCTAGCTACTTGACATTCTCTCTCTGTTCATTTCCTGCGAAGGCCGAGCAGGCTATAAGCCCGGTATTCCTTGGTTATCACGGTGGAAGACACCACGAAATGGGTAAGCATCTTGAACAGGCAAATAAAGCAAAAACTTCCAAGCAAAGCCGGTGAACTCTGAATGCACAATGCAGGTGGGGAGTCGCGCTGACAGGCATGGCGTTCGAAAGACTACATCCTGCCATCCTCACCCTTTCTGTGGCTATAAAGTGCTGCACGAGTCGTATTCTGCGGGCCAGACTGCATTCGGCATCCGTAACTTGGCCAGTCGGAGCAATGGAGACAGGACGCGACAGCGTTTTGTAATAGGAGGCAGTACAATGTCACGGGCACCGCTCCGATCCCCCGACTGGCGTACACAGGCCGTGGCTCTCGCTGTCTGCCGCGTTACAGTGAAACCACGCGTCGTCCAAGTCCCAGATTAGCTCTTCTTGAGTCATCCTGATGCTGACCCTGCCAATTCCTTAACCCCTTCCCTACCATGGACGACCTGAGTTCGTCCACACTGTTTATACCGCTCCCTTCAAAGATGAGCTGGGCTCGTCCACGTTGATTCGGGCTCCAATACGCTGCCATGGACGAACTGGGCTAGTCCACGTGCTTCTAGTGAGCTTTGCCGTGGATAGATGGCACTTCACGGAAAATAAAAACCTGGCAAATTTCTGAATTTGGCAGAAAAGTGTTCCAAAGCAGGCAACAGGAGATTTAAAAATGGCGACGTCAACTTCTGGTCGCTGCATTAATAGTAGAGGTGTGCGAATATCAGTGATGTGATTGGCCTAGGCCGTTTTGGAGCACCTTTCGGAGCAGCCAAAACAATGTTTTGGAGCAGCAAAAGTAGCCTTTGGAGCAGCCAGAACAGTGTTTTGGAGCAGCAAAAGTGGCTTTTGGAGCAGCTAAAACAGTGTTTCAAAGCAGCAAAAGTAGCTTTTGGAGCAAATATTCTTAGAAAAATTAAAATATTTGTTTCAAGTGCTGGACGAACGAAGGACACTTTGCTTGCCACAATAAACAAATTATAGCCGTTAGACCACCTGGGAGTCTTTCAACATGTAACTTCAATGCCAATCACGTGACACATTTTGCAATGCTTCAGTTAAATAATGCATATATATGTACCCGCTCCAGGTAAATAAGAACCAAACTGCAAATATTAAAATTTATTTGAAATGGACCAGCTTAGTAGTATATAGCACAGCATTAGGTTGACTAGTTCTATAACAAATGGAAGCCGTCTCCAACTGATAAAACACGTAAGTGCAGTGCCAAATTGACACTCGAGCGGAGATGGCTGTTCGATCTAAACCATGCCACTCCGCTCCGTCGCCAACTGGTTCCCAAAATTGCATGCAAAATGTAACTGTCCAGCATACAGAAATAAGAAAAAAACAGTCTAGCGGCACGTGCTTGCCAAGCTGGCAGGCGAAATACAAGCGAAACACACAGAAGAAAAAAATACCTGAGCACATCGATGCCAGACATCGCGAGCAGGGGTCAAAAAGTTCTCGGAGCGCTTTGTGCAACGACTGAACTCGAGACAAACAAGCGTGGTGTGCGGGTTCAGCGTGCAGACATTGCCTTCTTTGCTTTAGCTCACTTCACCAACTTTATTTTGTGGCAGATTTTTACGTACCGGGGTCCCTCTCGAAATAGCCTACCGAGAGAAACCTAGGTAATCAATTCTTCGACACAGCAGTCTTTGAGCTAGAGGTATTCTTGTAGTAGCGTATTAAACAAGAACAGGAATGTTGATGAACATGCGGCGGTCCTTACGTTTCAGTTAAGGAAGCGCCGCGCAAAAACAATGTTTCGTTTCACAGCATGACGGCATGGCTGGTACCCAGCACGCTAGAGTCGGAGCGTCCGCACACGCCCGCGTCTATTGCTGAAAATATCAATTTCTTTTTTTTTAAAGACACGAGACAAACGAGAGCGCATAACGAGAGACAACGGGGAAAACCACGCAAGACTGGATGAACGATTGATGCAGGATACTTTGTGTCATGCGGCCGCTTGCGCCACCTAGCTTACGCATGCTCAATTACGGTACTCAGTTAGGTCTCGGTTTTGAAAGGCGACCGAATTTGGTCCTTTGGCGCAGGCTTGGCGCAGATTACCCATATTTTGACAAAATGTAGCAGGATGTAGCAGGGTTAGCCCCTTGGCGCAGTTTGGCGCAATTGGCGCAGCAATCACATCACTGGAATATTGAAATCTTTCGAAGCGAATCTAATCTAATAATCAGGGTTCGTACAGGCTTCAAAGGAAAAAATTCAAGGGTTTTCAAGGACTTTTAAGGACCTGGAAATATATTTTAAAGGACCCTTTCATTACTGTAAACGACTTAATTTTCGCGAATTGCCCACAATTCGTGAAAAACAAGTCCCGCGAACAATTTGGGCACAATATCAACACTTCGGAAGCTACATTCGGGTCGCAAAAATTAGAACCCGCGAATAATTCAAAATTTTCAGCTTTGGTACGGTTCGCGCAAATTCGAGCCCGCGTAATTCGATCCCGCGGGGACAGATCGGTCACTGAAGCACGGAGTCACATAGTTCTTCATGGAGCTACCTGCTGCCGTCTTCATGTTCCCACTGTGCTTCGCACTTTTCATGTGGCTTTTAGTGCAGACTTGCCCATTGACGAGACGTCAAACGTCTTCCCGCAAGGTCTGCATTTTGCCCGATTCATGCTCCCTGGGTCCGGCGCAACCCAGTGTCTGTAGTCGCCATGACCCAATGACGACCGCTGGAAGTTACACTTTCCGGGCATCGCGCACAGCTTAAACAACGTCCACCATGTGCTGCGTAAAGCAGACTCAAAACAAGGAAACCAGGGCTATAATAGCAAACACTACGCGAGTGAGCGACCGACGGCGCAAGATCACAAGAAGCGGACGGGCAAGACCGGATCCGGAACCACCGGGACTGCTACCATTGTGGCCAGGCGCTTAACGTGTATCAACCAAATATGTCGAGTTGTATGCCATATAAGAAAATTCCGTCGTTTTAGTTTCGAAATTTTTTTAGCTTACACGTAAAAATCATGATTCTATTTTATTATTATAAAAAAATGTAGCACCACTGACTATCATAGGGAAATTCAAGGGTTTTCAAGCACCGCTACAAATTCCAGGACTTTCAAGGTCTGGAAAATGGCATTTTCAAATTCAAGGGTTTTCAAGGTTTTCAAGCACCCGTATGAACCCTGATAATAAATGTTCTGAATCGAATCGAATAGAACATTTTCGAATACAGATAGTAACTTCAAATAAGAACATTTTGAAAAAAAATTTTTTATTTGCATGTGAATTAGGAGACTGTTCCTTGAGGACAAAATATACTAAGAACAGTGTTCTAAAGCGTTTAAAAGCATACTAGGGCTTTCATTTGTGCCTAACTGTATTCCATGCCTTTTAGTTCACTGATATATGTTTATTTTCTTAATTCAGTATTTTAATTTGTCTTAATCCTTCCCATAGACTTTGCAAATTAAATTTTCAATTATAACAAAACTAATTAGGTTACATCAAACCAAGTACATATTTGTAGTCAGATTGTAATGGCAAATAAGCTATGTAAATTAAATTTTAATTGAATCAACAGTTATATAAAAAACGAAATCTCTAGAAGCAGTGTTGCCTCTTAAACAAGAATGCTCAATCAAAACACTGGATTTTTTTTACCGAACATTTGTGAAAAGGTTAATTTCACTGCAATAAGAAGAATGTCACGATGTGACTGATAAAATAAAGATCAAATAAAATATCAGTAAGCAAGCACCATTCAAGGAGTGAAGTTACAAAGCTACAGAACGGAAATGAAAGTACACAAGTGGAGGCGGGTCGGCAAGCCACAACGCAGTCGGAGATTGCGTCGCAGACGAACGCAACAAGCGGTGGCGGGTCGGCAAGCCACAATGCCAAGTCGAAGACCGCGTCGCGCAACTGCACCGACTTTGTGCAAAATCTTTTTTTTTTTTTGCGGGTGAACACAACCACGTGAACGTAAACCGAAGTAAACAAGCGGAGGCGGGTCGGCAGGCCACAGCAGAGTTGGAGATTGTGCTGGGGGGATCGGTGGCGAGTGGGCTAGCGCTGTACAAACATACACACAACCCATTTTTCTTTTGGAGATCGTGCTAATCGTGCGATTAAGCCGCGCAGCCTGCCTGACTGCGCCATCTCTTTCCGTGTGCAATAGTTGTGCCGATAGAGGGCGACACAAAGAAAAAATTAATTAAAAATACATCGTTTTTTTTTTTTCCGAGGAGCAAGTTAATTTTGTCAGTTAAAACGGGTAGAAATAAATAAAAGGAATACCGGCAAACTGATGAACCGGAAAATCAAGCGGAAAATAACACGGCTAGATATCGCCGATAACGAGGTCAGCGTAAATCCATATCCGAATCCATAGTAGTGAGAGTGGTCCGTCGCGTTTGTGCTTACGGCGACGCACGTGCCGTTGCAAACTTCATCAAATTTATCGCAGCGTTTGCGTCACGACCACTTCGCCAACTCCGGAATCCAGACATTATGGCAAGCAGAAGACAGATTGCGCTAATCAAATAACTTTCCAGTGCATCATATTAAAAAAAAAAAACTCTGTCCAAAAACAAGACAGGGAACGCGACCACAAGTTGACACTAATCGGCGAGTTCCGCGTTATTCGTAGTTTCCGAAGTATTCGAAGTACTCGAATACTTCGAACGCTATAGTGCGAAGCGAATCGAATCGAATAGCAAGCATTATTCGAAGTATTCAAAGTTTGAATATTCGCACACCCTAGTTAATAGTGATGATCTTGCTTCAAAATTGGGGCGAAAAAGATATTGCGAAGTCTCTTCAGATTCAGAAGACAAGGAAATGAGTCTTTTATCGAACAGCAAGAGTGAATGGGTGCTACTCGACGGCAAACACTGGAACAACAGCTTCGCAGAAAATTTAAGCGAGTCAACCTGAGAACAAGCTAAAACGCTCATTCTTTTTTGGGTCACTTTACAATCAGGTCCAGCGAGGTTTCATCGCCAGCTCACATCTACGCCAACAACCGCGCAATTGTTAACTCCCAGAACTTGGACTAGTGCCATGCTGCCACTGTGCTGAAACACAACGACCAAGCCCTACGAGAACCGCACAACTCCAGCATCAGTTCCCCCTCAGATTTCATACAAGCCCCTGCAGCAATCTACACGAGACTTCAATGCTTCGGAGCTGGTGGCACTGAATCTAACGTTTAGGAAAAGTAGAATGCAGAGACCGAACATGTCTCGAAGGCAATGTAACAATGCACACCGGTATCAGGACTGCGAGAGACCTTGGGGCACTTTTCTAAAAGGGAGATAAACGAAGAGATGGACCCACCAGCCCCACCGGCGTTGAGGAGAGAGGCGAACGGGTTTCCACCAAACTGCTCCTGAGCTGCATTCATCATGGGCTCCTGCAGCTCCGTGTACATACGACGCAGGGCATTGTAGCCTCCAGGAACACTCTGGCAAGGAGAGAGAAAATTGCAGACTTCTCAAGCAGTGAACCATAGGGGTAAAGATGCACACACCAATCAAGAAAATTAAGGGCTCCCTAAGCAAAAAAAAGTTGGAAGCGGTCTTGAAATCGTACTAGTTTTGATTCAGGGGTGTGCAAATTTTCACATCTCTATAATGTAAGCAATTCAATAAATTTCTATGCACATTATAGTTATAGTCCTCAGAAGTTAGGGCCCATCACATACATACTAGAAAAAATTCTACTTTAGTTCTTAAAGGTTCTAAGACGCATCCTTCATGCAATCGAACAGGTAATTGCACAGACTATATACAATTGCGATAAATGCAATGGTTATATTAAATCGTTCCAGAGACAAAGGATGCAAAAAGGCAATGACTTCTGTAAAAGCACCAACACTCCAAAAAGACAAAGAAAGAGATAAATGGCAAAAAATATGCGTGGGCAATCTTCAGAAATGTGACAGCAAAGGTTGATAAAAAAAAAAAAACTTTCAGCCTTTCTACTCTGGTGAAGAAAGAAGACAAGCAAGTTGTACTATGGTGGGAATGAAATAATGACAGGCCGCAAGTCGGCAAGCCAGAGTGGAAAGGCTGGAAAGGTTGCCGCTGTTGCTTATAGATGGCGGTAGCTGTCCAGAGTTCTGTGTCATCATTTGTTTGCTGACGGACACGATTGTGGGGAAAGTAGCCCTTAACAGCTTCGCTGTAAAAATTTGTGATAAACACTGGAGCACCAGTTACAAACCACGTGAAATGGAAACCGATATTGCTATGAACTACCATGTCACGGAACCGGATATTGCAGATCGCAGGTGCACCAGATAAAGCGCTTCAAGGTGAGATAAACACGAGTGAAGCAGCTACAACTCGGATGTTGCGGGAACCGATGTTGTGCGCGCAGACCGTGGAGAAAAAAACGCAGGAACCCATTACGAACTCGCATACCACGGAAGCGGATAACTCAGATCGCGGATGACGCAGATTCGAAATGTCACGGTGCGATGAACACGCGGGAACCTGCTACGAACTCACTTGACTCATACCGGTACCGCAGATAATGCGGTTGTTTCGATTCCCGTCTGACATCGCGTTATATCGGGCAGAAATCGGAGGACAGGCACGTTTAGCAATTTTTATGTTATGGGTATTCAGCCTAAAAGATAGGATGGGAAATCTTTCGAAGAAGGGCGTTCATACGGGATTTTGCGGGACACAAATAAAAAAGGAGATGGAAAAACACCATCTACCCCTGTATAATTCTAAGCCTACAAAACTTAATTGAAAAAAGAAACAGAAAACAAAACTAAAACAGGAACAATACAGTAGAACCTCGTTGATACGATCTCGGTTCATACGATTTCCCGTCTCATACGTTCACAATTGAGGGCTTGAAAAATGTCCCATAGAGTCACGACTGGTTCATACGTTTCTGGATAATACGATTTCCCGGGAAGTGTGTCCAAACTTTCGCCAAACATCGATCGGATTATACGTTTTCTGGGCAATGAGCTGCCGATCTTCGGGCAGAACACTTGTCGCCGCACGCACCGCACACCAAAGTTCCGTCGGTTCATTCCGCGTGGGATAATCTCGATCTGTTCGCGTTCGCTTCTTGATTTTTTAGTCGTTTTCATGATAGACACGTGACTAAGAGTCACTCTCGGTTACTCCACCAAATGCTTGAAGACACCATTTAAACTGGCTACGTGACTCTGAGGATGATAAACGCTTCCCTAAGAGTAACTCTTGAGCCATGTACGGGTGGTAGTAAATGAACGAACCCGACAACTTTTTTGTTTGACATTTCTGAGGTCGGCATTCTGCCATTTCTCTGTTGCCGTGCCGTGGTGCGCGTCAGCCTTGCTTCTTTCCGTGCCCGTGTAAGAACCGGCGATGGCATCGCGCAAGCGGAAACCTTTGACTTTGAGGGAAAAGTTTAACACCCTGGCAGTTGTCGACCGGGACCCAAAACGGAAAAGAATTGACATCACCAAGGACCTCGCACTGCCTGCGTCGACGGTCAACACGGTCGTGTCGAAACGAAAGCAAATAGAAGAAAACGCCCTGGTCTTCGGTGCAGCGACGAAGCAGGCCCGCGGAGCAAAGCACAGAGAGTTGGAGGATGCGCTGCTTAAGTGGTTCAAGCAAGCACGGGCGTCTGGTGTGAACTTCGACGGCAGCATTCTGCGGGAAAAGGCCATGAAGATTGCAGACATCATGGGCATCGAGGATTTCGCAGCTTCGAACGGCTGGATGGACCGATTTCGGGTTCGCCATGGCATCTCGTACTACCAAGTGAATGGCGAAGCAGCCAGCGTGAATCCAGCGGATATTCAGAACTGGATTGCATTGCTTCCAGGCACTGTGAATGCCTACGCCCCACGCGACGTCTACAAGGCCGATGAACTTGGCCTTTTTCTCAAAGTGCAACCCACAAAGTCCCCGAGTTTGAAGGGGGAGTTGTGCCACGGCGGGAAGGTCAGCAAGGATCGAGTAACCGTGCTGCTTTGCTGCAATGAAGATGGCACGGACATGATCAAGCCGTGGATGATCGGGAAATTTAAGAACCCGACATGCCTGAAGAATTTTGCTCGGCTTCCTTGTGTATATAAGCACAACACCAAGGCTTGGATGACCTGCAGCCTCTTCGAAGTGTTTCTGCGGTACCTCGACGGCCGACTGGGGTGCAAAGACCGGAAGGGGCTTCTCTTTTGGAAAACTGTTCAGCTCATCCGAAGGACACGTCGTTCCTGCGCAACCTCGGAGTCGTGTTCCTGCCGGCGAACATGACGAGTCACCTGCAGCCTTTGGATGCCGGGATCATCAAGAACGTGAAGCACCTGTACAGGAAGTGCATCGTGCGACGCTTCTTGGCTCGCGTGTCCCGAGGCGAGGACCCCGGCAAGCTCACGTTGCTTGATACAATGCATTACCTGAATGCATCGTGAGAAAGCGTGACCAGCGAAACAGTCAAGAACTGTTTCGGGAAGTGCGGAGTTTCGGCGTTCGCCAGAAGTGGAGGAGCCCAAGCCCTGTGTGAGCGGTGACCCCGACCCTTGCGAGACTGAAGATGATGACATAGACGAGGAGCTCCGGTCCGCAGGCGCGGAGCTGGCATTCAGCGATTTCGTCGTCGTGGACGACGACGTCCCAACGTGCGACCCCCAAACCGTTGCTGACATCGTGGCGGAGTTGCGACAGGGCCAAGTTACCGGAGACGAGCACAACGACGACGAGGATGAGGATGAGCCAGAAACGCCTCCAAGCGCTACTTTCGCTCAGGCGGTCGCTGCACTGGATGTGCTGCGGAGCTACTTTGCCACGAAAGACAACCCTGCAGCCGAGGGAGGCCTGCAGACGCTGCAGAAGGAACTCTTCCTGCCAAAAGGGCAAGGTGCGCGCCAGCAGAAGCTGACGGATGTTTTCGGGAAGTGAGGTACTGGTATAAAATGTTGTTCAGCTGCACACGTGACTTTTGTTTTTTTCCCACTGCCTAGAAATGTCAAGTTCGGATTATACGTTTTCCCGGATCGTACATTTTTTTCTCGAGTTTTTCTGAAACGTATCAAGGAGGTTCTACTGTATATGTTTTTAGTAGGCTTGGCCTACTGGAAAATTGCACAATTTTTGCGAGCTCAATATTTTGCAAATGCAGCAAAGTGCGGCTTTCGGAAATATTCCACGAGCGTAGTATTTTGCAATTGCAAATGGTATTCTATAAAATTGGTACAATGGGGCGATGTGTGACCAATTTTTCACAATATTTTCGAGTCTCTAGATTCACGAAAATGAAATACCGTAATATGCCGTGGGAGCTCCCACTCCACTTTCACTGAAAACTGGGTTAATCTATTCACTGGCGCTTGTCCGGTAAAATTTGCAGAATTTCCAAGTTTGTGAAATGTAAAAAGTGAGTGCTTCCGTGGTATTTTACGGAAGTTTACATTATTCATCTAACAGCAAAAATGGAAAAAAAAGTGTGATGAAAGAGAAAAGGTGAGCCCACCTCGAGGTTGCTGAGTGCCCGGTCCTGAGTGCGCATGAGCTCCTGGAGCATCGAAGGGTTGCGCACCACCTCCATTGTCTGCCGCAGCAGCTCGGGGTTGTTCAGCATGTGGCTGATCTCGGGGTTCCGCTGAGCATGGAGAGAGGAAACCTTAGTGCCTCCAGAGTCGCACAGCACACCTCATTTAGTCGACAACAACAGTCCCAAGAAAAGAGAAAACGAGCAGCCAGAGGTTCACTCGTGCAGGTTATTCACCCTTTCAGTATTGTGCACTCGGTTCTCGCAAGTCTTATGGGTGTTACATGAGCCCTGAGCTCGCTTGCTAGAGATAGCATTTTAACTAAGACAGTGTTTTCTTTTTCTTTGATTTATAGGGAACTGCAGCTTACATCAGCAAGCCATAGCACAGGAGGTCACATATGACCATTCAAAGCTGATTTAACCTGAGAGCACTAATAGGATCTAAAAGACACGTCAAATGATGGTAGGGTAACAATTTCATTTGGTCAAGAATTTCATTCGTTAATTGCTTAAGAACAAAATATATTTAAATGCATATGCCCAAGTTTGTATTGTTTTAAAAGCCCTCATATAATTTAGTCTAGATGACCTTCTTGTTGTATATTTTATGTACATTTCCTTGTTTACATTAAAGATTCCGATAACAAAAGAATATAAACCTTCTAACCAGTGTGTCGAACCGAAAAAAATACGGGTTCGGTTACGGTTCAGGTTCAGGTAAATTAATTTTGTTCCGGTTCAGTTCCGGTTCGATTAATTCTATCCGCGAACCGGTTCGGAGCGCTGAACCGGTTCGCGAACCGGTTTGGAAATTATAAATGACAAATTGCAACATCAAAATAAATTACAAATAAAACATCTGAAATCAGCACATACGAAACGGGATACATCGTCGAAACTAGTAGTGCATAACGTTTATAAAAGCCTGTAGCCAATGCAAGCGGCAAACAACGACTGTCTGATGACAGGGCTGTCTGTCACGGGCGCTAACTCCAGCGTCTGCTGAGCGTTGGTTTGAGCGCACGCGCCCACTTGAGTCCCGTGACTACGCTGGGCAGGCGACGGAAGCAACAGAAGCTTGGCAGATCCTTTGTCAAATTCGAAAGTGCGCGCAGCTTCGCTTCTCCGCGAGCGACTAGGGTTTGTATCCCTGTTTTTTTCCCAGCATTTATCGAGTTTCCGGTACGAAAAAATACGGCATGTAAATCTTGACACTTCATAGCTCGATATACTCTGACCGGTGGTTGGGGCAGCGAGGAGCAGATATAATTCATGAATGCTCATTTCAACTGTAAATAAAATTTCTTTCTCTCCCTCAAACATTATCAAACTCCACAGCCTTTTCTTTTCTCATTCCGATGGAAGCAAGCTTCAAGAACTCGCGCGTTCTAGAAACGTGTTATGAAATGAGCACACAGCAGCATTTAAGATTTACGAGATTGTAGGAAAATGAAATCCCGTGACGCGATTTCTTTTTTTTGCACAGCCTTCCAATTCTCTTTCTTCCGTGCAAGCCGCTACCAGCGCAATACTGGTTGCTATGTCAAGATTCATGGATGCAGCGTTTGTCAAGATTCATGGATGCAGCGTTTATATTCCTAAGACTGAGTGGAGAAGAAAAATATGTAAGCGAGGTGTGTGTCAGTGGACAGCACTTAAAAAACAAATGGCATTGATAGCACATTCATTGTCAACAGCACGTGGCCGAACCGTTTTGACATGAGCCGGTAACCGTTATTTTTTTCTGGTTCAGTTCCGGTTCGGGTTCATCGCGATAACAATATAACGGTTCGGGTTCGGGTTCAGTTCCGGAAAAAATACCAGTTCGGTTCCGGTTTCGGTTCGGTTCAGATCCGGTTCGACACCATGCTTCTAACCTATTTATTCTTGCCCTAATCTCCGACGGTTGAATATTCACTCGTTCAAGAAAACCCGAAGCAGAAATATTATATCCAGTTATTAAAAATAAAGCGCCCACACGGTTTCTCCACGCGCTCAAGCTCATTGATTCCATATACTGTGCGTGGACACCAACCTGTATTAGTGAATTCAAGTATAGGATGTACTAGTGTCTGGTATGCGGTTATCTTTGATTCATTATCAGTAAATTTCAATGCGAGTCTTTGCATAAAAAGTATCCCTCGAGCCTTGTTAACTATGTCATCTATGTGTTGGTTCCCCAAGTACAGGGGTGAGACAGGTGAAACAAGTTTTGGAGCAATTTTTGGAGCAGAAAAATCTGGATTTTGGAGCAGCTTAGGAGCACAAAATTTTCGTTTTGGAGCAGCAGTTTACGCATCATGGAGCAACTTCGGAGCAGAAAAGTCTACAGTTTGGAGCAGATTAGGAGCAGAAAATGTTGGAGCAGCTTATCAGCAACTGAAATTATAAAAAATCTAATTTAAATCAAATAAATCTTATTTTTCTTTTTTAATCGTTTTTTTCCCCCTGGTTCCAATAAGTCAACAGCGCCTATACGCACCAAGATAAAAAAATAAAAGAACAAAAATAAACGGAAAAGGCAAACCCGAGTCCAATATGCGTATAGATGAGGACAAGAAACACAGGCTTGTTGCGAAGTTTGGTGGGCACCAGGTACCTCAAGCTTATACGAACTTGTGCCAAAGCGCCATTGTAGCAACCCCCGGTCACGGTCCGAGTTTCGCGGCGTTGACATTAGCGTCGCTACCATCGGCGGCACTGTGAATAGCATCGCCACCGGCAGCAGCGCTTCGGTGGTGGGGGGCTCTCATTAATATAAAAATACAAATATGGAACTTTGTTTGCTAACAGTAATTTCAACAAAACGTCCTCATCGCGCCATGAAAATAAAATGTAATTTATTTTGTATAATTATTTCTGTCCGTTTCTCTTTCGGTCTGAAACCAAAACTCTAAACCGACCGGGCGGAGGTTGCATGAGCAGTCAACTCGCTAGCCTCGCCGGCGCCCCGGGCCTCGGCCCTTGGCTGCCTTGGCGCCGCCGCTCCCTCTCTCGAATTCGAAACTTCGTAACAGCAGTGTTGCTGCGTGGCTGCGCGTGGTCGCTTGGTTTTGTTTACGCGATAGTCGTGAGAGTGTGGTTCCGCTCGCCGGCGTTCTAGCGCGCCTGTCGAACTCGATGGATATTTTTGGTGCAAATTTTCAGACTTTTGAAGGATGCATTTGACGTGGCCATATCCGAATGGTGCGCGAACAGCGCAAATGCCAAGACCTACAAGTTTCTGTTTGTTCGTTTTTTTCAACAAAAGACAGGTGAGTATGTATCCTTCCCATACCCAGTTTTATTTGCTCAGCGAACTTACCATTGAGCTTTTGCTGCCCATAGCTGTTAACTAGAGGCAGGCTCGTTCTCGCAGTAAAAACAAATGCTTTCTGATATTCTCCACAAAGTAAATCCCCAAACTACTACGGTTTTAATGAAGTGAAAGGTATACACTTAGCCCAACTTTGGTTAAAGCACAACTGCATATTTAAAGTATAACAATAGGGTTTAATCTTGAAAATGGTCTCTGGCGGTCCTCGAACAGACGGAGGATAATAAAGACAGAATTCGACTCCCTATATTTTTATTTGAACTTTCATTTATTTAAGGCCCCGGGTGCGAAAAACGGCATTTTTTGTCATTAGTTTGTTTTCTACAGATAGACGTTTGTTTTGTGTCTACAATCCTAAATATCATGACCACATTGTCATTACAGCTGCTGGGACATGGAACGAGCACTTGAACGTTTTCTCACGGAGGAAGAAAGCTTTGGACACTTCGTGGTTCCCAACCAGTTCTACAGCCTCTTGAGTGCCAAATTTCCGAAGGTTTATTTCACCACCTTTCCATCTTGCTTGCGTGAGAAGCCTTGAATATGTAAAAATGAAGCTAATGATTGCTGTAGGCTACCTAATGGCTTATCAGTGAACAACTTATTTACTTTCAGTGAACAGCTGATCCAACCTGGCATGTTGAATGCATAATTATGTGGGTCAATGTGTACACTTGTATAGATATACATGACAATTCCCAAGAAGTTATAATGTGATGAAATTAGTGATAAAGCCCATTCTTGAGAAGGTGTGCGGCGCCGCATGTAATGATGAAGTTATGAGATCGTGCACAGATGAGAGAGGTGCTGGCGATCTATAACTGGAGCTTGTGGGCGAGGGTAACGAAGTGATTTTGTCAATGTTTTATCTTTTCGCGTATGGAGATGCAGTGCTGTACTTAATTCGTTTTAGCATGTGTGCAATAAATACAGTCAAACCCACTTATAACGAACGCGATAGTTCCGCGAAAAGTGGTCGTTTTATCAGTAGTTCGTTATATCTGGACTTACCTTTAAAACATTATAAATAAGGATGATGAAGCTGGTATATGTAGTTTCACTCTGCCAGCTCTTTATTTAAAGTAACTGTTTGCAAGATTCTAACGCGCCCCTAATTCTAACGCGCAGGCAGATTTAGCTTTCAGAAAATCAAAAAGTAAATTACTGCCGATTCTACCACACAAGTAAAACAATGAAGATTGACCACATACCCCATAGAACAGATTTTATGAAACGCATGCCAACACAAAAATAAATGCCGTGCACTAGTCGGACAATGCTTATTCGCTGTCCACAGAGGTAATTAACACTTGCTTAGGTCTAAAGCGTTTTAAGTGCCGCGCTTCCTGCGCAAGTACGAGTCCGCGGCCGTCGCCTCTGGCAGGGTAGTCTTTCAAAACAACACTTTGCGAACTCGTCGGGTTGCTGGGATCGCGAGGCTACGAAGTGCTGCACTGTTATCTTTTTCTGCCAGCGTGACGCCCTTTCGTTTAAATAAAGCCTCATAGTGTTGTTTTGTTTTTTTCTTTTCCCCACTTTAAATTGAGACACGAGTCCATAGACGGTTCGCTTTAACGCGAGAGAATGTGCGTGATACGGATACCAAAATGGCGAAAGTAAACAAACGGTCATGATGGTGATGGGGCTAGCCACTTTACACCGAGCATTGTGTTTTCTTGAGTTGAATACGGAGTTTGCAAACATAGAACGAACGAACACAGCACAGTGTGGTTTCCTTCCTCCTTCGCCTTTTCTTCTTCCCGCGCACGCACAATCGGCAGACTACGCGACCCGGGAGAGCGTTTTTACTTTTGTAGTTTTGTTTCCTCCCCTGCTGCGCGGCTGTGGAAATGAGCTTGAGCGTCTCCTGAAGCGCGGCGCCCAAAATGTAGCTCTTTTACTTTTTTTTTCTTCCCCCAAAATAAGTTTTTTTTTCACTTTTTTTTTTTTTTTTTTACGTTTCGCACGCGTTTTTTTTTTTTCTTTTAGAAGCGGACTTTGTGTTTGTTGTAACAGTATGATGCTTTGAAAAACAGTATGATGCTTTACAACAGTTGTAACAGTATGATGCTTTACAAAAATAGAAGGGCGCCATGTTGGATTCTTTATGGCTTGGCATAGAAACGACTTCAAAGTAGGCTACCGCGTCCCAAAAGTGTTATAAAAAGCCATTTTGAAAAGTGAGCCAGATATTTTATTGATAGCATGATCAGTTGCTGATATGATTTGATAATTTACCGAATATGAAATGATATGTCGACTCGTCCAAGTAATGACGGACGAGGAATTCGGTGCTACTGTACAAAAGTCGACTCCATTGGCCCTATGGGAAATGTCCGGGGGTTGATTGTAGTGCAAAACTTATTAAAGTGGTAATTCGAGAGCATGAACAGGGAAGCACGATTTGCTAGAACCAGACATCGATCGGACGCTCATAGAAAGCATGTGTAGATAGAAAAGAACTCACTACAAAAGTGAGTCACAAGGTAAATAGTGAATTGGTAGAAAAACTATGAGCAGCACATGCACGCTAAATAGACTCCTTTCAAAAGTGTGACAACTCTGTGCGCCTCGGGCAACAGTGTGCGCGCTCTCCATGGTGGGAGGGGAGAATGCAGGAGAAATCAGCTTTAACAGTGTACAGGTCACGAAAGCAGGACATAAGAAAGGAAAATCTTTTTGACAATTCACTGGGAAGTGCTTTGCTCTTCGAGGCAAGAACGGGAGTTTTGAGGACGAGGACGTATAGGGCTAAATTTCAGGAGACAGACACATTATGTGCCGCCTGCCATAATGATAGCGAGACAGTAGAGCACTTGGTTTTGAAGTGCACGGGGCTTCGTCCCGCCCTCCCTGAAGGGGTAACGGATTTGGCTGGGGCCCTGGGTTTCACTGGCGACGATGGAAGGACGGTAGAGAAAAGGATTACAGTGACAAAGAGACGATTAGAAGATTGGTGGAAATTATCTAGGGAAAATTGAATGTTGAGAAATTGATTGTTGGACAACTAACTAGCACAGCTGGGAACAGGCGGGACAGAGGAAAATTGGGACTCCCTCCCGCGTGGCTCCGGCCCAAAGTCTCAACCCTGTCTCCCAGTGGGTCCGGTGCTGGGGTAACGCCGAAAAGGTTTGACCAGAGGAAAATTGGCGACTCCCTCGCCGGGGGGAAGAGGCAGGGGGTGATGTTTTTAGTTTTTTTTGCCCGATCCCCCGAAGGTCATCCTGGTGATACCCCACACTGCCTGGTGATAGTTAGGGAGAAAAATTGGTCTTAAAAGGGTGGGAGAAATCACGTTTTTGTCTTTTTAGACTTAGGCTAGGTGGCGCAAGCTACCGCCCGGTACAAAGGGTATAGCCATTAACATCCATCCATCCATCGTGAAGGAATATTTTTTCTTCGGCCCGCTGGCTCTGCGTGAAACAGTGGCATGGCAAATGAAGTAACGCGGCTGTTTCCCGCCGCTGGCTGGGAAAATAACATTGCTAGCTAGCTTGCTAGGTATGAAACCTGAAAACAAAGATGCTGAGATGACGACAAATCATGACTAATATAACTAAATCATGATGTGTCTGCAAGTCCCCACTAAACTTGCATAAAGATGCCCTCAAGGGAACCTAATGCGGTGCTGTCCCAATTCTGCATGGAAGCATAAAGTAAAATGGTATTAGTGGATGCCTCAGTAACATAAAAGAAGATTTAAAAAAAAAAATGCGGCTGCAAAATAAAGCTTTTTTTTTTTGCGCGTTTATTGTTAAAGTGTAGAAAATGTTCGCAGGACTGATACGGGAATTCGACTGCTCGTTTAACCTCGCCAATGGTATCTTTGTGCCGAGCAACAGCAGATAAATGTGCGATGAAATAGCAACGTAGTGTATGAAGCAACTGGATGCAAAATTGTAAGGCTGGCCGAAAGACAACGGATCTGTTGGGTAAAACCGAAGCTCGTTTATCCGCGTCAAACATATATCTGGCTAACAGCAATAGTAAAGAAAACGCACAGCAGTATAATGCAGAACCAATATATCATCCTCATTAAGCAAATGCATACGAATTTTGTGAGGTTAGCCAAACGGTCGCGGCAGCGAACGGTCCGATAGGTATATATATAAGTACTCCCTTCCGTCCGAATTCGTCTGTGTATCCATATTGCGTGCAGACCGGGACACAGCAGTGTGTTGGCATCTTCACTGATACTCTGGAGCGCGTAAACTGTCCTTAAAACAACACATAAAGCGCCTAAAGCTCAGTTGGCGCACAGCGAGGTTGCGCCCTGCTTTCCTTCACCATGTCACGCAGCTGCTGACCGCCTCGCTGTTGCCATGGTTACCATGCCGAGACATACTGTTGCCGGGTTTTCTGCAAGGGGTCTATACGGGTGTGTGACCGATTCCTTCGATTGTTCACGCACTGGAAGCTCGTGTGGGATAACCGAAAGTACTCACGGCGACAGCGCAGTCCATTTTGACGAGAAGATTACGGACACGAATGAACAATTACACAATGGAGGGGCGCTCAATAGCACTTTTAAGAAAAGGTTTACTCTCAAAAGCGAAAGAAATACTTGCTCATCTTGATAGCCCATACATCGTACCTCCCGCGGCCAGACAGCGAGACCGCCTGACAGCATACTGGTAGCATGCAGTCAAAAATGACAGCGGAAAGTAGTAGGAAAATCGTGAAAAGACCACGTATCATAGCTACAGAGCCGTATATGTAGAGAGTTTGGTCAATGGGAGGTGCGGGCAGAGCCAGGGCGTGCGGCAGACTCGGAAGAGACTTGGCCAGAGGGCTTGGCATGCCCTCTTGACCAACCAGAAGCCGAAAAGAATCCCCTAGCGGTGGTAGCGTGAAACAGTTCTGATCAAAGGTCTATGTTCGTACATGGTTTTAATAAGCGCGTAAGAGTTAAGTGTAGTAACTCTTCGTGGTTGAAAATAAGGTGCACGTGTTGTTTTGATTATGATCACGCAGAAAGATGTAAGAAACGAATGCGCCGCTTAACTCTGTTTTGCTCGGACAGTGTATGACCGCTCGGACGGCAGATTCCCGGCCCTCGGTGCTTGGCGTACGGATTATGTCGATCGTTCCGCTAGTCGCACTCTTCCACCATCATTTTGGATGAGCGTGACTGAAACATCACGTGTACCATATTTTCAGTCACCGAGAGTTACTTCGATGCACTTATCAGGTTTGTTTCTCGCGACCACCGCCAGTGTATTATTTCCGGCTTCTGGTTGGTCACATTCAAATTTCTGAAGACGCCCTGGAACACGCCCAGCCCGCTTTCGGCCAATGGCGCCTCCTCATTTGTCTCCTATACTTCCCAACGAATGGCCAAACTCTCTACATATACGGCTCTGCATAGGTATAGAAGGATACTACTACATCTGAAATCTTCGAATCTTGCGGTTGCTTGCGCCACCCTGTACCTGTGCCATGTACTTTACTCCGACGAGATTGAATGTTGCCAATCAAGCTCTTGTTTCCCGCTAAGTATAACGTCGCCGGAAACTTTTTTTTGTTTGTTTCAGCTATTTTGGCGCATGCTGGTGCAATTTCGACCGATTTTGCGTTTTTTGGCGCAACGAGCGCAGAAATTTGGGTTTGTATCAAAATGGCGCAATTAGCGCAGATGTCACACCCCTGAAAGTAGTTTACTGGTTATTGTCACACCAAGGCACTTGTATTGGTCGACAAATCTAACGCAATTCCTATTTATCGAATAGCTAACAATTGGAAGGATTTTTCCCCCCAAGCTATCGTCAGTTCCAGTTTTGTCACAGTTCATTCCCATTTGTTAGCTATCTGTCCAATATTCAGTTTTTGTCACTGCTTCATGAAGAGTAGAAGTGACCCTGAGCAGATTTTATTTCCGAGAAAACAATGGAATCATGCGCGAGCAATTTAAATGGCACGTTAATGTCCTTGACAATGTCATTGACGAAAATTAAAAACAAGAAAACCAGAACCAAGCCTTGCGGGGACACCTGACGTTACCAGAAGGGGGTTGGAGGTTTTATCGTTTAAAGGTACAAGCTGCCTTCCACTGGATAAATAAGAGGATTCCCAGTTGGCTAATCTATCATCTAGAAAAATAGCAGAAAGCTTTGAGAGCAGTTTAGGGTGAAGGCCGTTCACACACTTGCAACTTTTTAGGATTGAGTGCCTTAAAACTTTTAATATCTCTTATGACAAAATAACAGACTTGTACAGCTGGTGCCATATATGTGGTGACCCTGGAACTGCATTTCACTAGAGCAAAGATTTGGCGGTATTTGTAAAGACAAATGTACATATTCCCTAAAAAAAGAAAACGGTAATTTATAACAATTACGAAAGTTTTTAAGAGCCAAAAAAAATAAAGAACGACACACGAAAAAAATAAAGAACATACGAGACCACCGAGTGTTCCATGGCTACCCGATACACGGCACCAGTGTGTGAACAAGTCTCGAGATACGAGATTGAGCTTTCAATAAGTCGAAAAAAAAATTAAGTCTGTCTGGCTCCTATTGTTGATTGGACTTGATGAGAGTTCGTGAAATAGCTCACTGAACTGTCTGCTCACTGATAAAGGTCTTCTGAAACGACAATGGGATGCGATTAAAATATTGCCAATTGTCGAGATATTTTATCACATAGGAAAAGATTTTATGTTTTAAGAAGCTTACAGCAGGTACTAGTTAAAGATACTGGTCTTGAGTTTGATGGATCCGTTTTATCCCGACTTGTGAATGAGAATTATTTGTCCGACTTTCCACCGACTAGGTAAGAATCTAGTCAAAATAATAGCAAAAGTTTCAAATGCATCTTTGGATTCCACAAACAAGTGCTGTGATTAAAGAAGTCCTCGTCACAGCCATTGAACTCAAGATGAAGAACGTTAAGACCTCCATAAGGTGGATTCCCGGACATGAAGGGATTACGGGAAATGAGATCGCCAACGCTGCAGCCAGGGAGCTTCATCGTTCAAACCTCTGCTGCAGTGGCCTGACGACTTCCCACCCTTCGCTCGGTAAAAACATCGGAGAACAGGAAAACCCTAGACCTGGCATCTATGACCCAATAAGAGCTATCGACGTCGCCAAGAATGCGATAAAGAAAAGGCTAGCACACAAGAAGAAAGAAGCAGAGTACGGAATGCCATCAGGATTCAAAAGGTATGAAACGGTTCGTCTAAGAAGGCTTCAAGCAGGATCAGCGATCACTCCGTCAGTCCTCAAGAGATGGGAAGACAAGAAGAAAGCTCGCCAAAATCTAGATTTTGTTCCGGAGCCGTACCAGTGCAAATACTGTAAGGAGCACACTCCTGCCAACATCCAACACCTCATGTGGGAGTGCAAACACCACGATGAGGCAAGACACGCAACACTCGAACAACTCAAACCACAAGACCGACCACCCACGCTGCAAGATTGGCTCAACCCGGTCGGGGAGACTGCGAGACGAAAAATCATCCTCGGCAGTGTCCTCACCTACCTAGAGAAGACCGGCCTGGGAGACGACATATAATTAGATTTTACCCCGACAGCCCCCATCCCCTGCCCCCTCTGGCCCTACCTTAGCGTAACTGCCAGTTGTATCTTTGCCCAATAAACGTTTCTCATACATACATACATTGGTTCCACAGCCACATTTAATACCTCCAGTGCTTCCTAGCACAATTAAGAGCCGGAGCCGGTCTTCCCCGCAGCCATTGTCAGCTATCTAAAAAAACAATTTTTTTCTTAATGCCCTTTACAGTCATTTTTTCCCACCATGATCCCCCACTGCCATCCCTGAATTTTGCTGTTCTGTTGTTCTGATACCTTTTTTAATTTTTGCATCAAAGTGCATATTTTTTTTATTTTCATTGTAATCGTTTGTAATCTTTTATTTTGAATCATGACTTTTTGGGTTCTTGTCGCACGTGCTAGCATTATAACTTCATTTGCTACATCCGTTTTCTTTTATCTACATGTTTTGCTATACGCATTTGCTTTTCTGTCTGTAATCCAAGATTTTTTTTTTTGGTGCGCGTGTTTTTGATTATTTTTATAAACTTTGTTTTTTATTATTTTGTTCTGATTGATGCTTGCACTGAATGCTTTACCCCAACCTCATGTGTATTACCCTTAATTTGGCCTATCAGGTGCCGTGAATAAATAAATTAATGAGAACCTGCAAACGTAGACTTACTAAACAATATAAACGGATACTTAAGAATTTCCCTCTACGTAACATTTTAAAAAAGCGTCATGGTATTGATTGAATCAGTACCAGCACACTTCTTTGGGTCAACATTATTTAGCTGAATGAAAAATTATTTGAGTCCAATGGTACAATGTAAGTCAACGCCAGCATGCAGGCCCACTGGCGTTCGAAGCTCCGGAAGGTGAACCGTCATCACACTGTAAAAACTGATTAAAAAAGTGTGCCGATTTCATTTGGAGATACAGTACCAGAAAAAATCCGCATATGCGAAATTTGTTTTCAAATTTTGCCATGTAAGTTGCAGCTCGCATTATACGCGGTCCCAACAATTTTCAGCTTCGATGATGCGCGATCTAATGCAGTTTTGACGTAGTTTTGGTTTCAAAGCAATACGGCGTTCAAAACAACTATCATCATTAAAATCCCATTGTCCGAGACACCACCATCTGTCCACTGTCAGGCTAGGCAATGGCGTTGGTGCGAAACAATACTCAAGCTGCCTTCAAAAGAAAAGTCATTTTGGTTGCAGAAGACATCGGCAAGAGTGCTGCCGGACGACAATTCGCCGTAAATGAAGGCAGCATCCGCAGATGGAGACGACAAAAGCAAGATCTGTTCGCGTGCAGCGAGCGAGAGAGAAGCTACAGAGGCCCAAAGAATGGCGTGTTCGCCGGCGTCAGAGCAAGTCTAAGCGACTTTGTAAAACGGCAACGTGAACGGCGCCTCGCCGTAAACATTGAGCTGCTGCAAGAAAGAACGAGACAACTTTGGCGAGCCAACATTGGGTTGCTCGCTTTATGTGCCGCGCCAGGTTTTCACTGCGTCGGCGCACCTCTTTCAGAAGTGTGGGATTTCCAAATGTGCTCAACGGCACTGAAGGACGACTGCCTTTGGGAAGGTGGCGTCGAACAAAGTGTGATGGAAGTGATGACAATGATTAAGGTTCATTTTACGACGGAAATAAACG
Organism: Ixodes ricinus; assembly: GCA_037355805.1. Classification (NCBI taxonomy): domain Eukaryota; kingdom Metazoa; phylum Arthropoda; class Arachnida; order Ixodida; family Ixodidae; genus Ixodes; species Ixodes ricinus. The sequence continues at coordinate 32,144 of JAZHYW010030661.1, read as the reverse complement.
TTTTCCTTAAGACTTCCTGGGTTGTATTTTACGCGGAAAATTTTCGCGGTCCTGAGATTGTTTTGTATTATATGCGGATAAAACTTTTTTTTTTTTTTTGCGGTCCTCAACTTATGTTTTGTATTATACGCAGGTTCGTATTATATGCAGGTTTTTACGGTAGTTAGTAGCGATTTCTGTTTCGTCTGAAAGAAGCCTGTCGAGCCTAGGGAACGCAAGCGCTCGAGACTCGACTCCATACACTACGTCACTCGACACTAAATGTGGCAGTGTGCGACCACGACCAACTCTATAAAGGGCGACCAGGTCAGCTCTCCCCTCTCTACGGGAGCGCGTGTACCGGAAAATACCACGTGACCACGACTGGGGACGGCGAAATCCGCCAGGCGCCGCCGCGTATCATCTCCAAATGCGCGCGCGGTCGCACGCGACGGGCGGTGGTTGTGTTGATAAAACCCACGAGTTTGATCGATTGTAACCTTTTCTGTCGACAACCGCATAGCTTTCTTGACATGTTCTGTAAACAGAGTAAAGCGACAGCGCTTTTTATTGCCGGTTTATTAATTGAGTTGTTTATTTTTTCCTTTGAGAAGAGCTGAGTTCATGTGAAGCCAACGGAGACAAATGGGAGTGTTTGCTTATCAGTATAGATTCGAGCCCTATAACGCGGCCACACGTACAGTGTTTTTTCTCACTTAATACGACCGGCTTCAGTTTGATACCTTTTGTGAAGAATGCACACCCAGAAATACTCCAAATTTCAATAAAAAGTTATTAGTTTCGGTTTTTTGGATATGGCTCTTGTCCGCTCATCAAATTTTTTGCCAGGCCAGTAATGAACATACTATTGTATACTTGAAGAAAACGTATATTCAATCTTTTGAAATAATGCTGTAGGAAAGGCAAAAGCGTAAAAATGTTTAAAATAGACCATTAAAATAGGCAAACTCATAACAATGGTTAACATAGGAGAGACAGAGACAAGCTGTATATTTACTATTATTCTTTTATTTTCACTAGGACACAGAGAACTAACTTCTTTATTAGTGACGCACTAACTCGAAAACTGTAACGAATACAGTAAACAGTATCAGATAAACAAACCACGTCTAACATGCTCATAATTAAAATATACACCCTGTCAGCAAGTTCCGCGTCATCTGAAATTCGCGAGCTCGCAACATTAACACCTGAACATCATTCCTTCCGATGAATAACGGCCGATCCGGTACGTAGATATATCAGCATCACTGCATAGTTAACTAAACGCTCAAAATGAGGAAGGTTATATACAGCGTCCAACATTTGCAACAAGGCGTGTAAAGGATGACGCTGTAAACTTAAATGTACCACGACCTATTTTGTGTTATGAACATGAAGAGAATCTATTTTCTCTTTATGCTACATAGTTTGGTGGGTAACTGATTCGCCTTCTGCTTGGCAAGAGATTTTCTTCAGCCAGTCGTTCCGGATCTCCGTCACCGGGAGCTCGTGGAAAGCGACCCCTGTCGAAGTCCGCGTGCTCGACTTGCACAGCGGCACACGGCAGAAGACCATCACAGCCCGTCGTTGGGTGCCACTTTACCATTAACGTTGACCTATTTTACAGCCAGAAAAACCACGCGTCCACGCGTGCACGTGCCAAAAGACAGCCTGTACTAGCCTCCCCAGGCTTCCCGAGCGTACTAAGCAGCGGGGAAAGTGGAGATTCTAAGCAGCGCCAGCGGAGCGGCGGGAACTAGGCGAACTAAAAAGAACTGAACAAGCAAAACAAAAAGCGGCGCGCTGGGGCAGGAGGAGGTGAGCTGGTCGCCCATTATAGAGTTGGTCGTGGCTCCGGCCCAGTCTTAGCTAAGACTATTTAGTCTTAGCTCAGACTTTCTGTTGGCTTGCTAGATAAAACCTTAACTATTTCGAGCAAAAAATAGCTAAGGCTATTTCGAACAACAAAATTAACGAAGGTTATTTCTTTTGCTAGGCCCAGAATTTCCAATACTTTGCATTAAAATGCAGAGTATTACCATATTTACACTAATATACGTAATATCCCGAATCATCGCCCCCCCCCCCCTCCCTTTGCCGCCTGAAATTCATAAAAAAAAAAAGTGGGGTGGTCTTTGTCACGGTGGGTAAGCACAAAAGGTTGAAAAAAGCGGAACAACCGCCAATTTTTCTCTGCGTATCTAGCACTGCTGCACAAGAGATACATTAAACTCACGGCTCGATTTACTTTTATTGTTTTAAAAGAAAAAATGCCCACGAAAGAATGTTTTACTATCGCGAACTCCGTTGCTTGCATACGCGCCAGGAACACCACCGATCTGCATGCAGCGCGAAGGCTTGTTCCGTGAAAGCACGTCACCACTATGTTCTAGTCAGTAAAAAAAAAAAAAAAATGTTTAAAAGAAAGTAGTAAAAACCAACCAGGCGCAACAAGGGAGCGAGCATGCGGACCAAAGAAGCGACGAAGAGCGATGCTGGGAAAGCGGAAAAGCCGGGGATCGCGTTAGCAAATACTTTGGCATCGGGCCAAGTAGGGCGCCTTGTCAATCGCAAGCTCTTGCGCAACTTTCTTGTTTGGTGCGTACATGCGTGCGTCCGTGCACGGCGTGCTATCAATGGGGGTTTGGAACGCTCTACAAACGTCTGTGTAGGGCATTCCAGCAAAGCTTTATTTACCCGTTGGCTTTGTCTAAAACACTGCACAACGAGGTCGCGACGTGCGGGGAGAAGGAGGCGGAGTTCGCGCTTTGGCGGAGACAGACTTTGACCTTACACTCCGCGCAGTGGCGGATCCAAGGGGGGCAGCAATTCCCCCCCAAACCAAGTCGACCACCCCCTCCCCCTTCTCGGAGGGCAATTTGACATGGGTGGACCCCCCGGTGCACGAGAAAGAATGGCAAAATAGTATCCTTACAATTTTTCCGCCGCCCGCCGTTCGCCGCCGCCCGCCCGCCCCCCCCCCCAAAACGGAGTTCTGGATCCGCCCCTGGCTCCGCGGTTACATTCCAGAATATGCAACATTCGCTTACCTCGCAATTCCGATTTTTTTTTTTTTTTGTCGGGTCGATTTTTTGTAAGCAACACACTTTTATTTTGTTATGTCCATCGTTTTCTTTTCGCACGGATACACTATCACTTCGGGGTCGCTCGCGGGGAAATGCGTTAACAAAGAGAAGTGTCTTTCCCTCCTTCGTTTAAATTTGTCACGAAAGTCCTCCAACTGTAAGGTCCGCGGTCGCGTCATTTGGGTAGGATGAGTGTTCGCGGAGTCAGCGTTGGGGTATTTGAAGGGGTGGGCGATGACTCGGGCATGGGCGATGTCTAGGGATATTACGGTAGACGAATATAGGTTGACCCATTTTTCCATTCTTTAAAATTTGAAGTGGGGGTTCGACTTATAATCAAACCAAAGCATTCCACCGCCAACAAAAACGAAACAATTGCGATATCAAGAACACCCAGACTTGATAAGAGTACCTGAGCATTGCACCATTGTGCGCGCTCATTTTACAAGTTCTTTCTCTTCTCTTTTAATTTGCGCGAGCGAGTATTATTGATAGCGATTTAAAAATTAGCCCGAATGTATGGCGATGAACGGCGCATAGTGCGCCTGACTCCAAGGGGTGGCAGCACTTCTTGGAAGAGCCAACTTTGGAATGGCCGCTGGAATGGCTGGAACAGTCTCACACCTAACTCCCCGCTGCTTTTTTCGCACGATTCACGGTCGCACGTCGTTTGATCGAGTGTCGAGATCATGCTGGAGTGCGAACTACGTTTTTCTGTATTAACATGCATGATCCGGGGCAGCTTAGGTTTTGCTGCTCGTTTATGGCTATTCTTCATCCAGAAGCAACCAACAACTGCGCTGCTGGGTGCAAGTTTGACCCGTCGGAACGGGTGGTGCTCCAGGGCGCCTGCAACGGCGCGGGATCTTAACTGTGACAGCAAACGAAGAGGCTTCAACGGACCAAAGTCTGGATAGGTCGGGATGCCTTCCAACGTACACCACAGAAGTGCGCAATCGGTCCCTACCCGCGACGTGCAACGCGATCCCCAAGCAAGCGCGGAACGATGCGGTTGATGCTGTCAGGTGCGAGGTGCAAGATTTCGTTGGACGACGCCGACGATGTGCTTTGAGAACGTGGCAGTGATGATGACGGGAGCGACAGCCCCAGCGCTGGCCGACTCGAAGTGTCTAGTCGCAGACAGACTGAGAACACCAGACTACATGCGAAACTAGGAAGCTTACGCCTCCAGCGTAAGCTTCCTGGTTTCCGTAACGCCTGGGAATCTCATGCGCTTCGCACATGCATGCGCAGCCAAAGCACACCAGAAGGCATCGAGCACATGCTGGAGGCTCGACTTTCGAAAGCGACGCTCTGCCGTTGTTTTCACTTGTTTTCACACACACAAAAAAAAATCTTTAGAGGCTCTAAAGATTTTTTTTCTTTTTCTGATGTGCAATGTTGGGGGTAGGTCGACTTACAGTCGTATAAATACGGTACTCTCATTCCTCCGACTGGAGGCCAAAGTTGTAAGCCATCAGCACTAATCCTATCCGACTAGAACACCACGTGACTCTTGATCAACGTCCATGTTCAGGCTAACCGGTCGAGTGACGCTTGTGAGGCGCAAGATTGGGGCAGACAGTTCATGACTGAAGCATATCTTGAGCAAATGAGTTGCAAACCTCACTCACACAGTAACTAAGGAAACTCAAAACTTAGAGCGATGCCACGCAAACCACATGACAATCATTTCCATCATCAGGCAGCTTTGCAAAATTTGTCTCTACTGGGAAGAGTGCATCATGGGCTAGCTGTAAAGGGGAGAAGGAATTTAAATATTGGCCTGACATCAGCTTGATCAGCATGGAATAGCCTAGGGCCCCATGAAATCACCGCACCAAAACAGATACAATCACAAACTACCGCAAGAAAAAGGGTGCGACAGTGAGACTGATAGTTTGAGCAGTCACCTCCATCAGCTGCTGCATCTGGGGGTTGCCCACAATCAGCTGGCGCATGTAGTCTGGGTTAGACATGAGTGACTGCACAAACGGGTTGTCCATCAGCTGCCGCAGCAGGTCCGGGTTGCTCATCAGCTGCACAGAACAAAACCATGGTCATCACCAAGTTGACAAACGCCATTGTGCAAACAAATGTTCTGTCCTGACCTCGTAGGTGGCCAAAATTAACCCCCAGTCTTTCTCTGGGGCACCTCTCATCCACATTTATGATTGGCGACATAACAGCTAAGTGGCCACAGCTCTCACGGAGGAACGGACGATTCTCAAGGTGACTTCAAGCACCAGATGACAGGACTGGATACCGGAGCACATGGCACCGTGAGCAGAGTCGTCTACCACTCATTTTGTTATTGTTTTAATGTACAGAGGGCGTTCGTGACTAGGCTGAAAGCTTTTGATAGAGAAAAGGCACTCGAAATTGCCCTTTTGGGATGTTTCTCTTTGCAAGTGGGACGTGATAATGAGAGAAGGGACTGATTACTTAGAATTCACTAATTAAGATTGAGATATTCACCTTAGCTGGCACATTTCAATCCTATTTGTAACCGGTAGTCAATGAAGGACATGGCAGTGGTTAGCCGAGTGGGATGACGGGTTTGAAATCTCCATTTAGACTGTAGCTGCTAAAACAAATATCTAAAAGGTCAATTATGAAGTTCACACAATCTTAATTGTCGCGATACACAGACGCTTCAATGTCCGCCGTGGCTTACACCATTTTCGGATGCAACGTTTTTCTAAAAAGATGGGTTGACAAAACATAAAAAAAAGACATGGTCTACATCTCCTGAAGGTCTATTAAACACATAACCTCCAAATGCGCAGACGTTCTTGCTCGGTTAACAGACCACCTAGGATGGCGATGGCATCTGCAGATGGGCAACATTGAATGTAACACAGGGATGCACGCTTACGTTTACACCGCCGACGCCCCAAATTACCTTAAACTACAGAGTGGCAGAGCACCTGCACCGAGAAGAGGAGACCTTTCAGGGTTAGACAACGAGCAATGCTCACCTCTCGCTGCATCCGCTGCTGCATTTCAACAAAGGAGCCAGAGCCAAGGCCAAGCCCTGACAGCCCCGGTATGCCGCCCCCTCCAGCAGCAAACGGGTTCGGAGGCACCCCCGATTGGGAACCCCCTGGTACAATGAAGAAAAAAACAACAACAAATGAATTAAGTACATCGTCAATGTCTAGGCTGTTACCACCTTGCAGTAAGAAGTCGTGCTTGTGTCGTCATTAGACAACACCCACGATATCGATGAAAGGGCCATACTGGATGGCTAAGCCAACCTGCATTGTGGTCACAACCAAACACGAAAAGTTCGACGCTTTCAACCGTTTTACCAAAATTGTAAGCGAAATGAAACAAAAGCTTTGTAGCAAATTCCGTGTTGAAGCTGTCTATTGAAAGTGAGCCGAACAAAGCCGCGCGCTAAAGGCATGCCGCCTCGCTCTGGTAATGGCGAGCACACGAGACAGTTGGAGGACATTCAATATTTTGTGCCTGAGCAGGGTGCAAAATAAACACATTTTGTGTTTAGCTACTAAGCATGAATGAAGCCAGAGCTACAAGGGTGAGCACACTGCCTTGAACACAGCATGCATTGCATGAGATGGCAAGCTACCTGATTCAGAGTTAAGGCCATTGCAAGATTGTGAACTGGGATTTTTACAAAATAACCCCCCCCCCCGAGTTCCCTCAAGCTTTTCAAAATTTCACCGTTATTGAAAAGCGAATCCTACCTAGTTGGGATCCCCAGGTGCTGGTGGGTTGTCGCCCTACACAGAGGGAGAGACTAATTGAAACAGAAACCTGGGATGCTCCATGCATGTGCTGGCACATATTAGTTAGAAGTAGGAGACACTAAAAGCGTTTAAGCCAGTTTCTCAATGACAAACAGAAACAAACCTTTTGCCACTTACGACTCCCCTGTTTCAGTAAACACAACATTTAATATATGGCAATTGGTTTAGTCTAAACAGGCTTGATTATGACGACTCAGAAGTCTTATGTAACATACTCAGAGGAACTGTGTCAATGCTAGGCATGTAGCAACTGAAATGCCAATTTACCGCACCGAATAGGGACCGAAACAATGGTTAGGTGAAGAACCCAATGACATTAAAGTCTAACTTTGGAGCTTCTAAATTCTAAGGTAGGAGACCTAATACTTCGAAGATGTCTCGTACGAGACAAATTACACTTTTCGGCAGGAAGAAAGCGAAGGTTTGAGCAAGCGGCAAGCGAGCACGCAGTGCACATACCCTGGCAGCCGACGACGAAGACCGGACCACCAGGTGGACCGTGAGGCCGTCTTTGATGTCTGCACGAGAAAGAACGGTCGTAAGAGGGGCGTTGATCCAGACGGCTTAGAATAAACCGTCTACAGTCGCCGACAAGATGACAACAGCGGGGAGGAGTTTCAGTTGTTCTGCCTCCAGAACAATCTTCCTACCTTCGACAATACTTCGGCGTCTCGGGAGCCCCGAGCACACACGCACAGCCAAAGCATTCAAAGCACAAATGAAAGGTGCCAAGCGCATGCTGGAGGCCGGGATTCGGAAAGAGACGTCCCGCCGTTCTCAAGCCGACAGTGACCGTAGCAAGTACTTTTACATTTTCCAAATATTGCTCGGTGTTGGTAGTCTCTCGTTAAAAACTCTCAACCTGCACGCCCCAGACTTCCAAGACGTGGTGCTACCAATCTCTTTCCAGAAGTTAAAACTAAGGACACGGGACCATTGCAGACAAACACACTTTTCCAACATTATTTTATATTGGAATATGCGAGGCAGATCTTTGCTCGTTTAGATATGTGTCAGGTTGCTATCCCATTGCAATTACAATTAAAACTATCAAAGCAATTCTTTTACTGTTCAGGTACAAACACTAGTGTAACTAGGCCGTTTGGCACCCGGGGCACCTCGGTCTTTCGCTGGGGCACCCCCACTTGACTGGGACGCATTGTACCTGGTGCCGGCGCCTCCCCTCCCCATTTTCTACGCTACTGGGTACCATACCTCGGCAAGCCTCACTAATGAGGGCCCTCACTCACCTTCACTCACCCTCATCTTCACAGGTGAGGTGACGGTGAGTGAGTTTCTGAACCAGGAAAATTCCTGAATGTGAGGGTGAGTGAGGGCCGTGAGGGCCGTGAGAACCCTGAGTGTGTGAGGGGCGGTGAGTGCGTGAGGGACATGAGGGGTGTGAGGGCCACAAGTGTGTGAGAGGCGTGAGGGGCGTGAGGGCGGTGAGTGTGTGAGTGGCGTGAGGGCCAGGAGTATGTGAGGCGCATGAGATGGGCCGTGAGGGCGGCGAGTGCTTGAAGGGTGTGAGGGCCATGAGTGCGTGAGGGCGGTGAGTGCGTGAGGCCCGCTTCAGACGAGCAACTTTCTCAGCAATTTTGGTGTTGCTGGCGAGTTGTTCCCTAGCTTTCCCTAGATCGACACGAATTGCCGAGATCGGGTCCGGCTCGAAACAAGCGAGCAACTCGGAGCAATTCGAAGACGTTTGAAGTGGCTGCAGCCAATCAGGGACGTGATATTTTCACGTGATACCTCGTGCCGGTGATGATGACAACTAAAGACTTGGTTCTGGTTTGAAATTGATCCGTTTTTGAAAATAAACCGTTTCAGAAAGATAAGTTAGTATTGTCAACGAGATTTAAATGCATAAAAACACGTTTATAGCGCGTAATTGTGTGTCTAGATAGTGCAAGAAAAATTAAATTTCATGATGATGATGGCGAATTGCAGCAATTGGTTGCTGCGTGTGAACGCGGGCTGCCCGTGTTGCTGGTGTTGCGACGTCAAGTTGCTGGGCGAAATTGCCCCGTCTGAAGCGGGCCTGAGTGGCGTGAGGGCCATGGGTGCGTGAGGGGCGTGAGGACGGTGAAGGCAATGAGTGCGTGAGGGGTGTGAGGGCCAGGAGTGCATGAGGGCGGTGAGTGGGGGGGAGTGAGGGGCGTGAGGAGACATGAGTGCGTGAGGGGCGGTGAGTGCGTGAGGGGTGATGCGTGAGGTGCGTGAGGGGCGTGAGTGCATGAGGGGCATGAGTGCGTGAGGGCCGTGAGGTTTAGTGAGGGTGAGTGAAGGGATGAAGGTGAGTGTGACTGCGAGGATGAGGGTGAGTGAAAGGCTGAAGGTGAGTGTAGCTGCGAAGGTAAGGGTGAGTGAGGGGCTTAGGTGAGTATTTCTGTGAGGGCGAGGGTGAGTGAGGGCGACCTGAAATGCCGACCTCTGCTGGGTACAAGCATTATGTTTAAACTTCGATGCACAGTCAGAACATTCTGAAAAAAGTTGGAACTTCATGAGGAAATATTTTTTTTAACCAATCAAAAGTTGTTCTTATACCACTGGATGTAATGCAAGAATGTCATTATTCATGTTATCATGCTCAATAACCAGTTCATTAAAGAAATGTTATAGACCCAGCTAAGACATTCCAATGAAACCCATTTTTGACTACCGAGAAGTTTTAACGTGGTTTGTCGTTAAATTTTTATAGTTGTGCTAACTTCAATGCCTTGCATTTTATCATTACACATTTATAAATCTTCTGTTCATCTACCGTAAAAATACTGGGCAAGCACCCACTCAACGTTTGGAGATAATTATGTAAAATAGGGGGTGGGCGCTTCTTAGGTGAATAATATATAAAGACAGGTCTTTTGCGTCTGTTTCGAATGTTACAAAATTGAGGGGTGGACAGAAAGGTTGGGTGCTCGGTATTTTAAAATACAATCAAAAACATTAAAAAAAAGACAGAAAACTGTGCAATTGAATATCCCGGTGAGGTTTTCTCTAGGTAAAGAAGTGATTTAGATCAGGAGTATATTAAATCATGAGTTAAATCAGGGTTATGTTGCAATACATTCTACTCTGAAATGCCCTTAACTCCACACATCCATGAACATTGCGAGTTGGACACAATCAGTCATGGGAATGAATGTATCTTGATGTATCGTGAAGGACATTGATTTATCAGAGTATGAATATCCCTCAAGAACACCAAGTAGGAACATTCCTTATTAAAAGGAAAGTCAGAAAATTATCTTTGCTTGCGATTTAGTTTATGCTACTAAAAATATATTTACAGGTTTTCATGAGCAGAAGCAATGCTATACCTTAAACAAACAGATTTTAACTATCTGAGGATCCTTGTACTTTTCCACATAAACAAAATGCCACACCCCCTTCCATGCACAGTTTGGCAGCCAGTGTTCCAACAAGGATTAAATTTTTGTAAACGAACGTCGGCCAGGAAATTGGTGATAAAAAAGGTTACATCCTTAGCCAGATCCTTTGTTGCTTCTTTTTTACTGGCGATGCAGCATAACTCATTACATGGACATGGCATGTAAAACCATACAGTGTTGTCGCAGTTTGAATACAGTAAAAATAAATGCTCTGTTAAGTTTTGAGCTTTCTCACTAATGATTGTCGTGCAGATTGTTGTGCGCCCTGGTACTAAATGTTTTCTTCCTTCAACATGTGTTCAGGGGCTCCGTCAATACTCTCCGACGGAACTGCCCCAACGTCTGGCCACTCACTGTGAGAAGCCAGGCTTTCATTGTCCTTGAGGATCTTGCCAGCAAAGATGAGACACAGCTGCTCCTGGGGAGCACTGAACACCTTGGCCACTTCCTCCTTCAGCTGCACACAGAAGGGACAAGAAATGTTAAAGGAGCCATGAGGTTACTACGGTTCTACCAATCCTCCCTTGCACTGGGCGATGTTCCCACCTGCTGTCAACTGTGAGGGCCCACTCCAACACTGATCTTACAGGGAACATGCACCGCTTCTTAAAGAATCTCTTTTCCAACACCAGATGGTTTGGTTCTGCAAAATCGAGGATTATGGCAGCCTACGATCTGCTGCAAAAGCAGCAGAGGACAGTGAGTAAATATGCCCATTTGTTTCCATTTGCCTTTAGTCCTGAAACACTCGTAAGACACAGCTGTCTCTATTGAATCCCTCCTATCCAACATCGTTTGGTGCTGGCAGTCACTATGTCCCAATTCAATGTCAGTAGAAAGACACAGAAGTGATGACTCTCTAGTATAACTAGGCAGTACTCTCGCAAAACGATGTATGCTTTGCATCATCCTCTTGTGAAGAGAAGGAAATGGAAACCTTTGGTTGTTTACTGGTTGCTGAACAATTCATAACATGAAGCCCTCCCACAAATGTCACTGTCCATGTCCTTAAAGTGGCACATGGGGTGTGGCCCTGTACAGAAAGAGGTAGTGACGAGATTATGATGTTATTCAATCATTAGAAACAAAATTACAAAAAGATCTGGTTCACATTTAGAAATGAAAATGTTTTGTCCCTGCAACCTAAAGAACCAAAGTTCATGGTTGTCGTTTTGATGCAGATGACACCCCGATAACAAACCGCAACTGGAAGCTGAACGCTGGTTTGCTGGCAAGCTCCTTCCATAGTGCAAACACTTGGCAATAAATGTTCAGCTATCTTTTCTAGGAATGAGTTCCCCAGCTAGCCTCTTGAACCTCCTGTTCTGACTCTGCACCTTTTGATAGCTACTATGCCTATCAGGTTGACCTCATTATGCACTAATCTAGATAACAGTCAAAAGAAAGATACGGTTTATGTCTGGTTTGCCAGCTCGACCAAAAAAGGAAGAGGAGAAAACCAAGTAATCAAGATATAGTCAGAATGCCGACAAGCTGGTGCAGATGTTTGGCCACATAGTTGTTTTTATCCCTAAAGTAGTTTTTGCAACAAGAGCCTTAATCACGGGATGACCAGCTTCTAGACAGTCAACAAGACATTACTGCAACTGCCAAATGCAGCAGCTAATGGCAACACATATGCATGTTAGTATGTCAGTTGTCACTTCACACTGCTACAAGCACATCGTGCAAACTACGACCTAAAGTAAAAAGAAAAAAAAAGGGAACGCCAGTTAAATTACGAGAATCACTAGTTTCACAGGAAAAGGATTACAGCAGGTAATCGAAAGATACACGGCCTGCACCCCAGTCCGCGCACTCTGATCGAGTTACGGCTAAAAGCCCCTGACAATGCCATATCGACTTCCTGGATACGGTTTTCTACTCGATCCAGCGTTGACGGAGCTTAGCGGCGAGAAACCAATTTTCTATTGAAAAACGCTTGGAAATTAAAACAAGACAGTTAGCGAAGACGTAAAAAATAACGTTGGGTCCGCCTTAAAACCTTGACCATACGGCCCACGACTTCCTCCGTACGGCATTCCACCAGCCGAATTCATTACTGTGGTCCAGTTAGAAGGCTGGAGCCGCGCTTTTTGAAGGCTGGAGGAAACCAGGAGCGGTAAGAGCGAGCCAGCGATTTAATCGTTACACTTTCCTCGTCCAATTTCCTCTTTCGCACGGTCAGGGGCACCCCCATGCTTACGCGACGATTCCGCGGCTCCCGTCGTTGGCTGACGAAAGTTCCAGAAGCATTTTCTCGTTTTCTTTTCCTCCCCTTACTACACATCAAACACGAATTTGGCCAATTTTTTCGCTAGTTCACAGCTTTCCAAACGCGAAAACGTTTCGGATCAATGTATAAATATGACGGTTCCGCTGCCAGATCGGTCACCGTTATCGACAAGCCAAGCATTGGCTGTTCGCAGGAGACGCAACTTGTTTTCGAAGGGGGGCTGGCCGCTGGTACGCTACGAGGAACCGAGATTAGCGGTTCTTGCTGCGTGACCGATCATACGCCGATGCGGCGTCGCAACAGAGCACAGCTCCGGTACGTTATACCTCGGAAACGGGCCGCTAACTGGCGTTCTTTCATCACAAACCGATTTCAAACATTCGCGTTGACAAAAAAACCGGAGTGCCGAACTCCTAGGCCTATCTGTACCTAATCCTAGGGTGACGTAGACTCAACGCTGTAACACGGTTTGAGGAGCTTCTACACGTTCGTCCCGCTGGAAACTTGACAGGAGTGTCGCAACTCACCTCTTTTACCGTGGACGATCCATCGACAGTCACAGTTTGTTTTTCTTTCGCTGTTTTGATCACCAATTTGATATTCTTCGCAGACTCCTCGTCAGCCATGATGACACTCGTGCTCACTGCTCGGATGTGCTCGGCTTCCGGTGTCTGCTCTTTTGTAGGTAGCGCCGTTTTCCGAAAGCGCATCTTCAAACAACACTTGAACCTGTATCTTCATTTAACTTAATTTCATGGACAAATAATTTCGTTTTCAAGGAAAGGTTAAATTCGTCAAACGTCGCAAAATTTATTTTATTCCTAGATTTTTCGTTGCTTGGTCGATTGGTGGCGCCGTGTCGTGGCGCTACGATCGACACCAACTTCCGCCGCCATTTATAACACATGTGAGATATGCGTCGATTGTGATCCAATTTTCACCCTTGGCCTTCAAATGCTTAGCCTCCTCTCATCACGAGCGCTTTCCCCAACACGTAACTCTTTCACTACCTCTCCTTTATTTCTAATATTTCCCCCACCTCCGTGCATTACAGGTCTAACACCCGAAAACGCCGCCAACCTCCGCCACGCCAGCCGGACTGTGCGGCCGCACTTTCTTGCAAACGTTGCGCACACGAAGCAGTGACATATCGCTTCATTCGTACGAAAAAAAATCTCGGGTCGTTCGCGGTATCCTATTCAAACGGACGCCGTTTAAGAAACGGTACCTTGCGAGCGTACTGACGGTAATGCGATGGATTTGATTGAAGTGCGCCGCGAGCCGTGCCGCGGTACTCCCAAGTTCCGTCGTCTGCAAGCTGCGGCAGCAGCACCATCCGCTGCGCAGCGCAAGCGCACGTCGAGCTGCGGTTCGGATCGAAGTCTCAGCTCCCCGCCCGTGAAGCAACTGCGGTTGGACAACTGCTGCAGCGATGCCTTCGTCCGGGAAATCGAGGAGGCACCGAAAGAACCGACCTTCGGTAAGGTAGGACATCCCCCAAAAAGTCCAGGAGGGGAACCGTTTTCTTTTCGTCCGTCGCGCAGGCGATTCGAAGATACCTTTGTCCGTGGGCTGCAGCGGTCGGCTGCACCTGCGGCTTTTCGTGGTTGTCGTCGCATCTTTGTCGCGCGCTCGGTGGTGGTCCCGTCGTTGACGAGAAAAGTGCGCTGTGTTGTGACAGCGCGGTGGTGTCGATGAGGGTACGATGAATGACGATGTTCAGCGTCCAGGTCGCTCGGTTTACATGAAGCTACATCGCCCGTTGGTAACGGAACAAAGGCGGTAACAGAAGCACTGGCGGTGACTACTTTTGCGTCGTTGCGGAACCGGTCGATATTTTTATGCGCCAACGTGCACTGTCAGCTCGTTTGGGAAGGGAGCTCGCTTTGTTGCGCAAAAAGGTTGAGTTAATCACTGGGGCGCGCTTTTGGGGAATACCTCTGATATGTCTGTTAGGGAAAACGGGAGATTTCTGCGACTTATCGTGAGAACGATTGAACTGGGTCAGAATTTCGTTTTCCGGTTAAAAATTGAAAAGTTGTAAAAAAAAAAAAACAACAAGTAATCAGAAATGCGACATTAAAAAGCTTAAGCAAACTCACAGTGCTGCCAGTGGCATTTTAAGCAGGATCTAAGGGAAAATACAACACTAACACAAAACAAAATAGTACAGTTTATACTATACAAGCTATAGTCATTGCTACCTTTTATGATACCTATGCCCCTTTTGAAACAACTGGATGCATCCACATACTAATGTCTAAATTAAGATTGTCTTTTAGTAAGGTGTGTAAATTTAAGCACACTGCTGTACGGTGATGAGTATGTAAGTACTTGGAGCTATTTTGAAGAGGTGATGGAGTTCCTTTTATTATGAATTGTAATGCATGGTCTCTGTACCTTCCTACTTCTGCCTATTTCACCACCATATCAAATAAATATCTATACTCCACTTTATGTTGGCTGGGAAATTCAATCCTAGCTATTTGTATTCATAAACACTTTTGTAAAGGATTATGGATTAAGTGACCATTTTCCCTGACCCCAAAGTGGAACTTCGGACAAGGAGCTAAACTGCAAAACACCGTGCGGCATTTCTTTTTTTTTTTTTATTTGCAGTTTACATACTGTTTGACATGCACATCTAATGCTTATGGCTAAGTACAAAACGAGCGTGTTGGTAACGGTACATAAACATGAGGAAGATACACAAAAAGGGGGACGGACAACGATTAGAGGTTTCTATTATTCCTCCAGTTTAGCAGGTATGTCCATAGTTCTTTTCACATGTCACGCACACATTCCCTTCAAGCATCAGTGGCTTCAGGTGTGGTTGCCTGAAGCTGCATCCTCTGTAGTCCATGTGCTGTTGATTGGAGCAAAAACTTTCTCCTCTGGTGGGTCATTCTTTTTAGATGCATTGCATATATTTTTTTTCATTTATTTACTGTTCGAACTTTGGGGGAGCCAAAGCGGTACAAAGTACTGTTGTACAAGCAAGCAGGCTGGTGGGACAGCATGACCATGGCCACAAAAGCGGGATTTGTTCTGTCTAAATCAGGATATCTGGTCTCTTTAATTATTATTAACATGATATGAGAAAATACATGACGTGCATTTTCTAGGGAACATCACCTGTGCCCCTTTTCTACTAAAAATTTGGGACAGTTGCCAAGTGCGCACCTCTTAGACAGTTACTCTAGGCCACAGTTAGGTCACATTTGACTGTCAGCCTTTTCTGTCTTGGTGTATAAAATGCAGCCATAACCATAAAATCATACGTCCACAGGAATCGAATCCTATAGACCAGTGGTCCTCAGATGGGGTCTGCAAAGCCCTCATCTACACCCTACCCTCGCTCTCTTTTCTTTGAGAATAAAATAGTTTTTGTTGACCCTGGCTAGGTGGTGCAAGCTACTGCCCTTTATAAAAGGTACAGCTGTTATCATCTATCCATCCATTCATCCTTTTACTTGAGGCCTCTCACTTCTCCTGTCTGTAGCAGTAAAGGATGCCCTTTTCATACTGCAAATAGTAGTCTTATTTTACACTCCCCTTCCCCCTCCCCCACTGGCATGGGGTCCCCCATCACCTAGGTAGGTCCCCAAGGGGCCCCCACACATCCATGCTTGAGAACCACTGCTGTAGACCATTACTCAAATAAGGGCTGTCACAAATTGGAACCTCAAAAAGCATCAGTGAGGAAGTGATGAGCAGGTATAAGTTTTAAAAGCATATTTGTGGGAAAATTTGGTCAAACCTTCCCAGATAACGTATGAACATGTTGTCAATCTGTCCTTGCAAGTCTGGATGCACAGCAGTGTCGTGTCATTTCAACTGGGTGCATTGTAGTTGAGAGGCAGGGTACCTACCAACGTGGAAAACTGGGGATTGTCAGGAAATTTGGCAAATCTGGAGAAGGTAGTGAATTTCCACCCCAATCAGCATAGGTCAGGGGAAACTGCTTCCCTTTTCCTGAGCAACAGTAAGAGATGTGTGTGTGGTGTAAAACACATTGCAGGCGACTCAGCCCGCATGCCAGTGTTAAACATTTCCTTGAAAATTAGTCAGGGGGGGGGGGGGGAACCCGGAGATTCAACCCGACTTACCTCCTCAACTCTGATCACCTCCAGGACGAGCTTCTCTCCTTGCATCCTCATATGGACTCTTCCAGTTTGTGCCACCTTTTCCAAATGGCTTCAGGATATGAAAGCTCGCCTTTCAAGCTTCCCCCACTCTCTCATAAGTGGGCTATTTCAACAGGCTATGGTGGTTTAGTTCATTTATGCTGTTTGGGTAAGGAAATCTCGGAGTGTGAACTGGGAAAGCCATGGAAGTGTAGGTGCCAAGGCAACATGCGACGCCTTGGTGTCGCGTGGGTATTCCTATACAGCATGCTGCCATTGAACCGCCTTAACTTTAATCTCTTCTTATGAGCCCTAAGCTTGCCCCATTGTTTATTTAACACAGGGCATTCATTCAGCAAAACATATCAAAGAATAGACTGACAGGGTGAGGTGTTCCAGTGCTTGGCAACTGCACTGCTGTCAGGTATACACGTTTGCAAGTCCGGTCTCAGGGCGCCGCCATCTTGTTCAGTGGGGTGCACTTAGGCGCGGCCATTATCCGATTACGACGCCTTAGCAAGGCTTCGTAATCGGATTATGATACTCGGCGCACCCCAGCCGAGCAAGATGGCAGTGCCCTGAAGCCGGACTTGCAAACCTGTATACCAGTGTTTTCACATAAAAACTTCAGGCAAATCCTGTCCCCTTGAAGTTCAGTCGGAAAATTTCTATAAAATAATCGGGGAAAAGTCAGGAAATTCGAGATATGTATTGGAGGTCAGTGAAAAGTCATATTTGAAAACATCTTGGGCATGGCAGAGAACGTTTGTGGTATCAAGAAAAACAAAATCTGTGTTTGAACAGATCATGCTTCAGACGTTAGCTGTCGGCGCTCTCGTTTCTAGTTTTCTTTTGTGTGTGTTTTCCGTAGAGAAGTGTGAATTTGTGTATGTGGTCTTATTGAGGCATTTTCTGTGGCTGCAGTCGAAACTTCAACCAACATTTCAATCATGGTTGACAGAGCAGGTCACAGCTGGTGTATGAAAAGGAAGAAATGTGGCTAACTTTTAGAAGCATCATGATAGATATACATCTCACCCAGTTAATGCTGCTGATGGTCTGAATGTATTGAAAAATTATGTATACTATTCTTCTTGTTTTGTTTTTTGTATCTGTTTCTAGACAGGACGAGGAAGCAAGAAAGCTGCATGCTGCTCGGGCAACATGTTAAATATATCCTGGGCCATGGATAGAGTATCACAATTTAGACAGCTCAAGTACAAGGGCAAGCTAAAGAAATGAACGGAATACAGACATATTCTAGTTATTTATTTGTATCTGTTTACATTGCTTGCATTTGACCTTTGCTAAATGCAGAAAGAATTTCGATGGTGGCATCTCTGGACTTGTTTATATTGTCCCTCAAGTAATGTACAGTAAACATAAGTGAAAGTGTCTAGCAGTTATTAGGCCTCGATAATTTACATTTTACAGGCTCTCAAATTTAGATTTTAGCTGAATCGAATTGTCCTGAGGCCAAAAATGTCAATGCTTTTCTTGCACAAATTGTCACGCTCTATAGGTTTCTCATTTTTTGCTACTAGTTCAGCATCTCCAACTGGACAGCCGTTCAAACACTTGCTGTTCCTCCTGTTTGCTTTGTTGTCAGGGTGTCCAGCTGTAGAGATTTTGGAGGTGGATGGCTTTCACATGAAAATAGAAATTCAAACTCAGTGGTGTATTTGCCAAAAACACAAGGCTGGAACAAAGAAAGCATGTTTAAAGACAAAATTGCAGAACTTGTAAATCATCTTATTCCAAGACTCGGCACTCGTGCCAGCCGCAATACACCTTGGTTTACAAAAACTTTTAACAGATTAGAAAATAAGAAAAAGCATCTTTTAGTGCTGCCAAGCTATGTGGAAACCCTTGTGCATGGGATAAATACTACACAGCTGAAAATAACTACCTTACTGCAGTCCAAAATGCCAAACACTAACATTTTCATTATGACTTGCCAATTATGCTACTAAATGAATGACCCCAGGAAAATCTGGCAAGTGTTAAACCCAAAGGAGACGAACACCATTGCACTCAGTACTGAATTGGGCAAGGTTGTCAACGATGCTGAATGTGCCGACGTGTTTAATGCTGCCTTTTCATCCGTTTTTACTAACGAAGCTCGCATGTCACTTCCTTTATACCTGGCTAAGATACCGACACCAATACTTCCCACCACGTTCGTTGCAGATGGTATTTCTTGTGTGATTAAAAACATCAAACTGTTATCATCAGCCGGCGTAGATGAGATCAACTCAAAACTTAAAGGGCAACTCCGCTTCATTTTTGGTTTTGAAAAAACAATGCAGTCCTCTTCAGTATCGCCTAGGAAGATCACACGTGAAATATTACGACGCAGTTCTGTCTAAATGTTTCTTGAACGGTCCGGCAAACTTTGCAACTCGCCAAGTTGCCGAAATCGGCTGACTCGAGCGGGCGAATTCAGGCGCAACCAACACCGCAGTCAAGGCTACGGCATGGGCGGCGCCAGCATTGAGCTAAACGTCATCTTCATGGCCCCCTTTTGCTTGTTTTTACTTCTACGATCGAGCGTAGCGCATGACGTCAGCAACGTTGCCTCTCTGCGCTCAGCGGTGTCCACGTGATTGGCGTACGCGCCTGCGCAGCGCGCTTCTTGGGAGCAGACCGGCCGCCCGCCGTGGTCCCGCTGTTACCGCCGTCTTTCGCGTCACAACCACTGTCGTCGTCTCACCGTTTGTGATTATTGTCTCTCGGAGTGTCGTCCACACTATGGACATCACGTGCGCAGACTTATGCCGCAGTTGTGCAGACGTCGTCGAATGCCGTAGACACCAAAACGTGGCGAAAAGTGCGGTGCAGAGCAGACGACACTCGCGACTGACACACGCCCGCCCCCATCCCGCCCGTCGTTGGGCCGAGGATCACGTGACATCTCGTACCACGTGATGGCCATGTACTTGGCGGCTTGAGGCCAATGTTGCCGGACGGAGCCGAAGTTTCGGTTTCGATTTCCGCTCGTGTTTAAAATTAGATTTAAAAATGTATATCCCATTTTTCGCGAAGCAAACGACGTGGTGTCTTTTACTAGGGCTTTTTGATTCGCAATCACTCATTATCCCAAAATCTTCGGAATTGAGCGGAGTTGCCCTTTAAAAGAAAAAACATCAGGCAAATTGCCGCCAAATATCTGTGTTTAATTTTTTTCTCAGTCACTTTCCACAAGCAGCATTCCAGGGGACTGGAAAATGGGAAGGGTTGTTCCAGTCTTCAAATCAGATAACAAAGATTCTTCGCTAAATTACCGTCCTTATATCTTTAACGTCCTTATATCTTTAACGAACGTGCCCTGCAAAATCATGGAACACATCGTCTACTCTTAGATAATATATTTTCTAGTCTAGACTCAAACCATTTTTTTCATCCTTCAACACATGGATTTTGCGAGGGCTTTTCTTGCGAAACACAGCTAGCCATCTTCCTTCATGATCTGCATATTAACCTCCACCGTAACCTACAAACGGACGTCAGTTTTCTGGATTTTGCTAAAGCCTTCAACAAAGTACCCCATCAGTGTTTGCTTCTGAAGCTTTCACATTTGAATCTTAATCCCGGTATCCTAAAGTGGATCAAGGAATTCTTGAATAATCGCTCACAGACAGTCCTTGCTAATAACCATTTATCAGATCCCCTTCCAGTAGCATCAGGCGTCTCCCAAGGGTCGGTCCTTGTTCCTCTTCTGTTCTTTTAGAGCGCAACTCTTAGGCGCCCGTTTCCGGCTTGAGCGGCGTCGCCGTCGGCGTCACCGCAGGATCATGTGACCCCCACGGTCACGTGACTCCCCAGGTCATGTGACTCCCAGGTCACGTGACCCCAGGTCACGTGACCCCCTAAATAATGTGACCCCCCTAGGTCACCTGACCCCCAGGCAGACATGTACAAATTACTCAAAAAAAGTTAGTTAAGTTACTGAGTATCAATGCCAAAAGTAATTAGAGTAGAGTAGAAATTACGCATTTGTAATAGTAATTGAGTAAAGTACTAACTACTCTAAAAAGTAGCGAGTTACTTGAAGTTACTTTCGAAGTTACATTTTTATATTTTTGTGGTAGAAAAATTAACAGCAGTTTTGATCAATGAAAAACCCTGCGAGCCTAAAATAAATGCAGTCTATTTATGGCTTGCGTTTTTACCAAGATAGTTTATTCGCTCGCAGAAGCAATTGACTTTCAAAGTTCTTGATAGGAGAGTTTTCCCCCTTTTCTTTCTAAAGACGTCCCCAGCCAAGCTAAACAGACGTTCCACCGACGCGCTGGATGGAACGGCACCGTTGAAATTGAGAAACAGGCTGTGCAGGGTCGGGTAAGCGAGTGTCGGCATCAGGTATCCATGACGAAACATGTGAGGTTTGCCTCGGGTAGAGGGTGTTTAATAAAAAACTTTGCTCCTTTTTTCTTTTCCTGACGACAAGGCGACCATTGGAACAGGCGCCCAGCTACGAGGTCATTCCAGTGGCACCTTTCGTGGAACCTACCGCTGAGTCAGAACTCACTAAAGACAGACAACACGAAAACAACAACAGCGCTCGGAGTGTCCCCGTGCTTCACGGTTGCAGCTGGAAACGCGGCGCCTGCGTGCATTACCGAATTAGGTCAATACCCGACCAAGGCTTGTTAAGCATCTCATCCTCAGTTCGTGCGGGCCGGTGTTATGTTTTGGCTGCTTGTCGCCACCTTGGCCCAAGGACGCCTTCCCGAACAAGGGGGCCCCTTGTTCGGGAATGCCACTTCATCTGCCGGCGTCTTATTCATCTCTGCGCTCAAACTTTCGTGATGAGCAAAATTAGCACTAGATTTCGAAAGTAGTTCGTAATTTGAGTAGAAGTTACCTAAAAAAAGTAGTTAAATAAAACTACTAATTACCCAAAACAAGTTGTAATTGAAAGTTACCAAGTTACTCGAAAAAGTAGTTAAACTACAGTAGTTTGAGTAGAGTAGTTGAACTACGTCCAAGTCTGCCCCCAGGTCACGTGACCCCCTAGGCCATGTGGCCCCCAGATCATGTGGCCCCCCAGGTCATGTGACCCCCTGCCATGTGACCCCCGAGGTCACGTGATCCCCATTTCATGTGACCCCCCCCCCCCCGAGGTCACGTGACCCCCGGCCACATGACTCTCTCCGAGGTCACGTGACCCTCCAGGTTATGTGGCCCCCAGGTCACGTGACCCCCCCCCCCCACCGAGGTCACGTGAACCCCCTCCGCGCCTTCCCCTCCTCCTCAAGAGCTGCACTCTAATTCGGTGTTACAGAAAGTTGTAAACGGCTTTCATTTTTTATTTCTGCATTTTTTTCGCTTATCGGGATAATTGATGAAACAACCTGCAGTGGCAAAATTTAATATAGGGTTCATCGAAAATTTTCAGCTACAGTCAAACTAGTGTCTTAGTTAAATCAAATATTGCTGACCGGATTTAAAAAGAATATATCCTTTATTCGACATCTTGTAAACCCTGAGATGGGGAACGATAAAAAACGGACGAACACAGCAAAATCTCAAGGTTTACAAGATGTCGATTAATTACCAGCTCACCTGCATTCTATCACTGCTTACAAACCTTTAATTGTGTTTTTATTTAGTCCACAGCAGAGTGACGTGATGAAATTTGTGTACACTGGGTGACACTGTAAACCGAAACGAAAAAATGGGATTTCTCTTTCTTATATTTTAGTATTAGATATAAAGAATACTAGCGCGGTCGAAACTGCTCATACGGCGTACAAATTTATGCACTAAATGTTTTACTCTAATCAACCCCGTCTTTAATAAAATTAAAAAGAAAAGAATATTGTTTCGCTCTACCACTGTTTTACGGTGTGCCGCATGCGTGATAGGTGCCTAAGATCTGGGTAGAACTACGGATATTACATGATTCACGAACATTTTCCGTAATATATTTATTTCAAGGTGAGCTTTTCTCCGTACCCACACAAAAGGGAGTGCGTGTTTCTCCAGTGAGGTTTCCTCCGAAGACTTTTTGTATATGATTTATATTTTGGCCCACACTTCTCTTCTCTCAAGATGGTAAGGTTCAGCTCGCTTCAGGTAGACTAACATTTCTTTCTACATGTCTCATTTATCTTCCTTTTATTCACTTTAATTATATTTTATTGCAAGATAAAGACAAAGCTTCAACCGAGCACCTCATTTAGTTATATTTTTAATTTTTTTTCTTTAATAACTGATAAAAAATAACTAAAGAGGAGACATTGGCTGCTGCTATAGCAGCGCCGGGTACTCCTTTCTTCTGTTTCTCATTTACATCAATGACTTGTCACTTCATGTCTCCTTCATATCCAAGTGTTTTGCCAACGATTGTCTAATTTACCGCCTTGTCAACAGTGTTTCATACCAACAAGCCTTGCAAGAATAACCTCAACAATGTTCAGGAATGGTGCAAACATTGACTCATGAAACTTAACATCAGTAAATGCAGACTTATGTCTTTCCACTGCCGCCATAACCCCTTCCCATTCCCCTATGCCATCACTTATACCCCCGTGTAATTAGTAGAATCATATAAATAGCTTGGTTGCTCCCTGTGCAGTAATTTATCCTGGTGGAAACATGTTACTAGAACCATCTCATCCGCTAACAAATCGCTGGGGTTCCTGAAGCATCTCTCCACCTCGCCCCGCAGCATGTAAAATTACTCGCCTACAAATTGCTTATCCGTCCAAAGCTAGAATATGCGTCTGCAATCTGGAGCCCGCATGAAATATATCTAATCAATGCACTCAAATTTGACCAAAATAGCGCTAGTACTCGGTTCATTTATTCTTTATATTCATAATATATCAGCTTATCATCCTTAAAAGCTGAATCAGGGCCCCTGCCTCTTTCCAGTCGGTGCCGCATTACCAGCCTTGTTTAACAAGTTTTTTCACTCGCCGCTTTGTCAAACACACTATATTAATGCGAAAGCGTTAACTGTCCCATGAAGCGAGCCGACGTCATCAGCTTTGAAGCCGCACTAATCGACACCTTAAAGGAGCGGTGCAACGATATTCAATTGGAATGTTTTTCACTTTACACGAGCTTACTGGCACTAGTGGGACTCAAGGATACTCACACGCAACGCCACTGGCCAAGAAACTCCTTTGTTGCGGTGTAATTTCAAGGACAAAAGCGATCATTTTCATTCAATCTCTCCTTTGCAAAATTTGATGATGTAACGTGGGGATCGCAAAACACCCCGATGACGATATTTGAATGCGGTTCATAGATTGGACCCGAGCATTGCGTGGGCACTCGATTTGGGCTCGTGATAATTACTAGCTCGAGAAGCATTCGGGTAGTGGCCCGTGTCCAATCGCTGCAACGACGACAATAGCCGAGCCATAACAATGCCTGGAACTCAGCGCGTGTCCTGTGCTTTGCCAACCCCAGCGCGTGGCTATGATCAACATTGGCGGCATATAATCGGCTTCAGATCACGTGGCCGCTTGTTCTGGCTGCGAGTTGAGGGAATGAACGCCGCTCGTTTTTCTTTATTTTTTCTGGGACTTCTATTGCGTGGGGTGAAAAACAAACGCGTGTTTCATAGGTCATTAACGTCAGGGATCCGTTTTAAGTGGTATTTGCGCAAAGTACAAAAATTGTTGCATCGCCCTTTAAATCCTTTCTCCAAGTGATGCCAGCCCCCACTTATGAAACCACGTGAAAAGGGGGTCCAAGAACTGTGAATTTGCTGATTATCTCGATGCCGATTGGCCGAGCCAGGTAACGACGTCACAGCCCTTATTTCGGACACCGCCACCATTTTGAGTGGGAGGAAAGAGGCCATCGCAGTAAATGAAAGATTGTACCAAGCGGGAATCGAACCCAGACCATCTAAACTATCAAGCAAATGTCTTTCTAACATGTCACAACACATGTTATTTTTTATTTGCATGTCACGACACATTGTAGTGAGTTGAGGTGCTATGTGGCGGAAAGCCCTGCAAGGCATCTGCTCTGCGTCTGGCAGATAGCAACTGGACGCCCTGTCACACGTTTTTAATACCCGGGTTTGTGCCGGTATCTCCATTCCAGGACTTACTATTGAGTGTATGTGCCACGCGTCAAGCCAGTTGCTAAACTAACCGATGAGGATCGCTGAGAGTGTAGATGCCACACGTTTCACGTGCAGGACAATTGCCCAGCAATTTGCTATGCATTTTCAACATTTGCTTCAAGTTTTAATCTTAATAATACTACTTAATAATAATCTTTATTCCCAACAGTAGAGGTACTCCGGATTGCTCGCAAGGTCAGACAGATCGGCAGGGGCTCATATGCGTGGGTGTCTGTCAACCAGCCACCCAGGCGAGGGTGTGCCATTGCTTGGGTTCTACGACTTATAAATGAAAGATGCTTACGTGCAAGAGAAATATTAATTATGCAATCTTTGCTTCAAATGGGTTTCTTTGTTAGAACATGAACCCTTTGTGTCCGAACATGCAACAAAGAATCATTTGTTTGAAGCCAGATGTGTGACATGAGGTTTGTTCATTTGTCCCTTCTTTTTCTAACCCAGGACTCCAAGCAAAAGCACAGCAGAAATGGAGGTGGAGGCGGCAGTGGTAACAACAACGGCAACAACAACAACAACACTGATGAGCTGCACCACCAGGACTCCCTGGACCGGCCGGGCAAGCTGGTCCTCGGAGCAGCTAGGGAAGAAGATGGAGGTCCACCGCTTCCGGTGGACGCAATGGACGTCGCGAGCCCTGGCTCCGACATTGACGACCCCGCATTCAACGCCTTCAACTACTGGAAGACCCCCTTTCCCGATGTCAGCATTGACATTACCATGGAGTAATGGTGGGGCACTTCGCCGAAGCCGTGCTGTCGCATAATAAAGAGTTTTAGTGGATTGTTCTGATACCTCCGATAACGATACCCGATACTCCGTCGACACCTTTGCGCATGCATCGTTTTGTCATCGGGTACGGTTATTGGAAGTGTTGGAACAATCTACTAAAACTCCAATGTTTGTCTTGTTTTCATCCTACTCCTTCTGGCCTGTGTGCTTCACGTTTCATGTTGACCATGGTTCTGTTGCATATGTATAAAGAGTTGAGAGTTTGTCTGGCCTTAGTTTCAATGAGAATAAAGGCTCTTCCATGGTGTTTCTAGGTCTTCTGAAAATTTGTTGTTGTGTACCCATTCCTTAGGGCGCTGATGTCCAGACCAGTCCCCTATGAGACGCATGCTGTTCTTTTCGAGTATTATTGTAGAAGAGATATAGTACTAATGAGAAGATATCGATAAAAATGGAGTGCCTCATTCTCGAAGCTGACCATGTTCCATAGCAGCAAGCACCAGCCAATGCATTTGGTTTTGATCATTATTTAAGGTTGTGCGACATCTACATTGCAAGATTATGCTTAGAAATTGGTAGTGGATGAATTTCTGCACTCACATAGTTGGCATATCTATGGATATATCACCCAAAATACTGAAACTGTTGAGTTTATGTGACCAATAATTTTGTGGCCTGTGTATACTAAGATCTAGATTGGATATATAGGCAGTGAGTGATTCCAGTCCTGCACCAAAGACAATTTCTTGCCCATCGTGATAAGGGTCCCCCTATTGTGCCAAATTGCGTGGCTGGCCAAATTACTGGGCGACTTGCGCCACCTGTCCTAGCCACGCACAACCTGAGCCGCAGCGAAGTGAAGGACACCTAGCGGCTGTACTGTCAGGTGGGGCAGGTGCTTCTGAGGCAAATGCAAGCCTTTCCATGAACATGACTAAGCTGGCAGACAAACGAAAAGCTTTGATAGCTTCTTTGTGTTCAAAATAAGCAATGCACAGTAAGTTGCATCAACAGTTATGTCAAATTTTTTATATGCGAAAGATCGGTTTATACTTTGTGTCACTAGTTGCGTGCAGTACATGCGAAGGCAACGCCAGGTAAGGAAAGAAAGGGCAAGCACTCCGAAGGCTAAGACGGAGGGAAACTTCTCTAACGTTCCTAGTGCTCTCCTGCCTAATCTGCCATCCTGCCTTCCTAGTGCTCGCTCTTTCTCTCTTTACCTGGCGTTGCCTTTGTCTGCACTGCGCACAACTAGTGACACGGAGATAACTTTTTCGGAATTGAGCCTGTGGAGACAAACATTACAAAATAGCTTATACTGTCTACAGCAAAAACACTAGGAGGTAAGCAAACTTAAAAAGTCGCAACTAAATTTAGGTAATCATATGATTCCATAACCGCATGCTCAAAAGTGCATTGGAAAGTAATATTGCCGCGGGCGTAGCTGACCAAGTAGGCAGCGCGCCCATGGCATGAACGGCGCTTAACGGTTATCGCGCTTGTCTTCCTCGCAGAAGGACAGGGTTCGATTCCTGGCCGCGACTACGCATTTTTGTTGACGCTGTGATGTTCTGGTAAATTCGAGAACCGTCTTGCTGATTCGAGGTTAGAATGTTCTCCGCACCGAACCTTCTACGCCGAATGTTCCAGAAGCCTACGCGTGTACAAAAAGGCTTCGCGTGGCAAGCCGCGGTCAGTTTCGGCCCAGCGTTCGACCCTGCTGTCACGCCGACTTCGACGCCCGCGACGCTCTGCTTTCTTCTGTTCCCTTTTTATTTTTGGGCACAAGTTCGCCTTATTAAACATTTAGTTTCTTCAGTTAGTATCGCCTCATCAATTGTCATCCGTGACATTTTTTGGTGGAGGTACGGGGTACATTCTAACCTCGAATCAGCAAGACGGTTCTCGAATTCACAAGAACATCACAGCGTCTACGAAAATGCGTAGACGCGGCCAGGAATCGAACCCTGGCCTTGTGCGTGGAAGACAAGCGCGACAACCGTTATGCCACGGACGCGCTGCCTACTTGATCAGCTGCGCCCGTGGCAAGATTTAGGTGCTCAAAGCGGCTCCCAATTTCAGGTTTATGTGCCCCAAGACCAAAGGACCCCAAAAGCCATTTTGGTACTCCAACATTGGTTTTCAGGTGCTCCGAAAATTGCTCCAAAGCACGATTTGCAGTAGCGGAGAAGACTAAGTGCGCAGGCGAGCTGGTGGTAGCCAATCATTTCGACAAATTGTTCTTTTTTTCCTTTTCTGCGCCATGGTCTCAAGTGTTAAATGACATGGTCCTTGTAATGTTCCTTCTACATTGATTTTTTGTGTAAGTTTGCTTTCAGTGACAATTGCATTCAATCGATAATTTTATATCAGATGTGGTGGCACGACATAGGGTATTTCGTTTCATTTATTATGTCTCTCGGGGCCCGAAGGCATTACAGAGAGGAGTGGGGCACAGTAAATAGAACAAAGCAAATAACAATGAAAAGGCAAAAACTACACAAAATAACTACTAAACATAATTTAACAGGTTTGTAATGGCACTGTACATGGAATAAAACAAATATCAATGAAAAGGCAAACAATACACAAACTTACTACTAAACATCATGTAACAGGTTCGTAATGGCAATCTTACATTTATCTGAGGCAGTGATTATGACAATGGTTGCGGGAAGGCGGTTCCAATCAATCGAGGTTTGAGGCAAAAAAGAGACATGAAAGGTAGATGTGCTGCAATGAGGGATCCGATATTTTAATTGATGTTCGCTGCGTGATGATATGTAAAATGGTTCAGAAAATAGTGCTTGGCGGAGAGTAGGGTTAGAGTGATAAATCTTATGGAACAGCCATAGGCGGGATATCTTTCGACGAAGAGAAAGTGTGGGCAAGGGAGATGCTTTCATTAAAGTGGTGCTAGCTGTGTGGTGATAGTTAGAAAGTATAAAACGGGCGGAGCGGTTTTGAATGGATTCTACGGCAGATGCAAGGGTGATACCAGGGTTCCAGATTGAGGCGGCATATTCAAGTTTAGGGCGAATTAAGGTTTTATAAATTAGAAGCTTTAATGAAAGAGGGGCAAGAAAAAAGTTTCTTTTGATGTATCCTAATAATTGATTAGCGTTTTTCGTGACATAGTCGACATGAATATTCCAGGACAGATCATTTGAAATGTGAACACCGAGGTATTTGTAGGAGGACACAGGAAGGAGGGTAGAGTTATTGATGGAGTAGGAAGGGCACATGTTAATTTGACGAGAGACACACATGAATTTCCATTTAGAGATTAAGTTCCATACGCCAGTCGTTGCACCATTGGGTTACATTGTTAATATCGGTTTGAAGAGCAGAGATGTCAGAGTCGTTAAGGATTTCTTTGTAAATAACACAGTCGTCAGCAAAAAGGATAATAGAAGAGGAGACACGGGTAGGGAGATCATTAATATAAATAAGAAATAGTAGTGGACCGAGTACAGAACCTTGTGGGACACCGGAGTTGACAGGCGAGTATGGAGAATTAGTTCCGTTGGCGTGGACAAACTGTAGACGGTTAGTCAGAAAGGCGTCTATCCAAGCGAGAACATATGGACACATGTTAAAAGTTTATGAAGAAGAAGGGCGTGAGGAACTTTGTCAAAATCTTTGGAAAAATCAAGGAATATGCAGTCAGTTCTGGAACCCTGGTCAAGTGTGACATGGAGATTATGACTAAAGGTAAGAAGTTGGGTGTCGCATGAGTAAAACTTCCGAAAACCATGTTGTG
This sequence comes from Ixodes ricinus, assembly GCA_037355805.1. Lineage (NCBI taxonomy): Eukaryota > Metazoa > Arthropoda > Arachnida > Ixodida > Ixodidae > Ixodes > Ixodes ricinus. The sequence continues at coordinate 2,940 of JAZHYW010030661.1, read as the reverse complement.
ATGTGTTAAAGAAAGAGTTAGAATCCAGAAAGTTTGCAGGTTAAGAGTAAATTACGTGTGGGACGGTATTAAGATGGATTTTGTTTATCGCCACCTTTGGGCACAGGAACCACCTTCCCCACCTTCCAATCCAATGGCAGGACACCATGTTGAAGTGACTGAAAAAAATCTTGGACAGGATAATGCTAAAACACATTCTAGTGTTTTCCAAAAAAAAAATTTGTGTTACGCTTATCAGTACTTATTGCAGAAGACATTTTTAGGTTATCAATATTCTTGGTGATTCCTTCACTATCTACAACAACAGGATACACAGGCAAGAAATCACAGGCGGTAAATACAGGGAAACAAGAACTAACTGGAATAGAAAAAGATTTAGTAAACACTTCATTTAAAACGAAAGAACACTGATCATTGGATAATTCATCTCCGTCAGCATCCCTAAGCGTTATATTGGAAGAGAAAGAGGGATTAATAAACTTCCAAAATCTCTAAGCGTGTATGACTTGTACTTGTGAATCTTCTGAGTAGCTGGGTTCTTCACCCAGGATTGGCGGATGAAAAAGCTTCAATCCACCACTAAGGGATCATAAGAAAATTGAATCAACCTGTTGTAAGCATAATGCGATTATATTCCCTCTATGGCGATAAACCTACATAGGCTCTTTCTAAAATTGGAAATTCTTATGGAAATGGTGGACACGATTCCCATATGAGCATTAGTTTTCTTTCAGAGTTAGAGAACTTTACAACTAAGTTAATTGTTGCACACAAAGACAGATTTGATGTAAATCTGGCTATCCCTCAGTTTTTTTAACAAATTCCAATAAATTATTTGTTGACATTGTGCTTGATAGGTTTTTTTTGTGCCAGAAATTAGCAGCCCTTTTTGTGCATTGTTATCTGGACTTACAAATTTGTACTCCGTTAGTTTACCTTTATACCATTCATCATGAGTATAATTAGTAAGGTCGCACAAGTGTCAGAATCCAAAGCTGCATAGAAATTGCCATAATTAAGTTACTACATGGGAATAAAATGTGCTTTTTGTTCCGTATACAGCTAAATAAAGTCGTAAAACATTCCACGTTTTCAACGAAAGGTACCTGTTGCTTCTGCATTTTGATGAGGTGAACGCTATTCGCAACTCACACGACCTATAGGGGCGCCTATCAACTTTCTGGAGGTCACTCCCCCGAAGATGACAGAAACTTTCCCCGACCACCGTGATGACATTCGGGAGCTGTGCAGAGCAATCGCGTCCCCCATATAGTGTGTGTGTGTGTGTGTGTGTGTGTGTATGTATGTGTTGTTTAGGTACTGTACATTATGTGTGCCTGAATTTTTTTTTTTTTTGTTCCTGAACGATATTTATTTTTGTTGCCATTTTTTTTTTATCTAGTCTCAATTTATAGCGCCGCCCGGTCGGTGTCAGGGGCACAAAACGTGTATGGGCGCATGCCTTTCCCTGAATACCTGCACACCGGGCGGCACTGTGCAATAAAAGTGCAATACAATACAATACAATACAATACAATGCAAAATGGCTGTAATCTGGATGATCGTCGTGGAACAGCAGTACGAGTCTGGATCTGCGTCGCGTAATTTTAGTTTTGCTATATACGAGCAGTATTAGAGCCTTATTAGGCAAGCACCTTTATTGTGAAGCCAATCATCCAGGAGCTAGGGAGGTCGATTCTCACCCCGCGGTACCAGCATCGCTGAAAGTTGCAAAAATTTCTTTGAAAATTGTTGAACTTTATCGCGACTCCAACTTAATATAGGTGGCGCCACTCGATTTTCAAAATGGCAGTTATAGTGAGGGTCGGAGCATGGTCGGAGATGCGTGCCGCTGCAGAACCTGTCTAGTGTGCTGGCTTCACTGAGCGCCACAAATTATTTCTGGTAATACGAGGACGCTAGGGTGTAATGAGCGCATGTCACCTCTTTATCCAGAAAACAAAAACGTGTGTTTAACGTTATACTTACTCCAGGAGACACGTTTTAATTCTGGAGCGAAACCGAAACTAACCTCTATTTTGGGTTTAATATCTCGATATATGGCTTAATTTCGAATTATTTCACAACTCAAGATGTGTCTCACATCGTTATTCCCGGAAACTTTATTTTGTGACATACATGTTCGATTCAGACACTTCGAAATATTTTGGAGATGTCATACTCCTTAGAGGTAACATAGAATATTGTAGTTGTTGAAAAAATCAGTGCTGATATTTGTGCGTTCTCTCTGCCTTTTCTCGCTCAGATCATTGCCATGTGAAATAATGAACTTCGGGCCTTTTAATGGGTGTTGGGTATTTAGATGATTAATTGCTTTTAACATTATTCCCAGCACAACAATAACAAAATAAATCAAATTTTTACAATATGTCCACAAAACGTATAAATTAATAAACGCTGTTTTCACTACAACAACCCAAAGACGGAATCCGAGACAGACAGCTGAAATGTGTGTTTTTTATAGCAAAGCGTGACGCATAGGACTTTATATTGCATCCAGTGTTTGACTGTTCGTCTATCTTGATAACGATGTCAGAGATTTTCATATGCATAAAAGAAAAACTAAAAATGATACCTTTCTGGAAAGACTATTATGGTTAAATGGCGTATTTTTGAGTTCGTGGCGTTAATTGGAGGCATACATTGCCGTGATTAGTATTAGTAATAATAATATTAAAATTCAAATATTTGAATAGTCATTTTTTTAAGCTCTAATATAATTTGTTGCTTATGATCCAATTTCAAACGCGCGAACAAGTATGACAATCAAAAGTCTGCTAATTATCATCCCTGGTGCCAAATGCAGCATTTTTAATATCCAAGTCATAAAATAAAAATAGTCTAAAATCAATAAAAACATTCTTGCCAATGTGAGAAATCCATGTTAAAGTATTTAATTGTGGGTAAAGCATATTTTGT
>JAZHYW010030660.1:0-36045 GCA_037355805.1 Ixodes ricinus | reverse complement strand
GGTGTCCCGATGAAAACAGTTGTCGTTTAAATTGTCAGACTTTCGAGTACGCTTTTATCTCTGCCTTGTAATCCAACTCCCTCTCGCCTCGTAAAACAAACTGTCTGTTGTTATTGTTTTTCTTTCATCTGTGCACTTTTTTTTGTGGGTACCTTGACTGTGTCGCAACACTGCTGCATATTCCAAAATACATCACCGCGTTGTTTTTTTGTGTTTTTTCGTTTTCAGCGCCAGCTGGGAATATTTTTGTGTGGCACGAATAAACTCCCGTTCTGTAAGTGGGTTTATGTCATGGAAGCTAACTCGTATTTCACGTACATGATGAGGGGCGCGGGGTTGCGCAAGCTCAGGAGTACGGTGCTGGAACGCGTCTCCGACTTGTGTGTTTATACCGCGTCCTAAAAACTGGTCCCTCGATTTCCGCCTGATGACGTCACAGAAGCGTCACGCTGCCGCCGGTCGCGATCCTGGCGGCTTCCCAGCAGCTGCGGTGTATGTGGCAGACGCCTGTTCTGCTGAAGGTCGTTCTCCACTGTGACAGACCGCGGAAGCTTCGGCAGCCAGGAGTTGGGACGCCGCGACGATAGCGACACTCGCGGTCGTTCGCGCTTTTGGCGAAACTTCGTACGCCCAACCGCCAGGATCGCGACGTCCGACAGCGCGACACTCCGGCTTCCGTGACGTCATTTATTGTCGCTTCGGGACCGCTTTTGACGAATTGGCGGAATGCGACGCTAAACACGCCGGTGGAAAGTGTGTTCCGCGGGCACCGTTGTAGAAGGTGCCGTACACACCTGCGTCGGATGAACCGAACCGTCCCGCACGACGCTTCGTCGCCTCGGTCTGTACGTCTGCCGTGCCGTCGCAAGAGGCGGTAGGAGAGGGCGACGAAGCGACGAGGCGACGCTTCAAAAAGACGCGTCGGTGCGTGCCAGCGAGGGCCGCCACTGGACGACAAGGCCCGGCCGCTACGTTACCCGTAAAACGCACTTCCATACGTGACGGTTTGATCACTAGATCGAAATACGGCTGAATGTTTTCTTTTCCCTTTTACGGGATGACAGATGCGCGGAGGCCGATCTGGGCAAATTGCTACGCGTGTAACGGCCCTTTGAGAGTCACGGAAAGTTCAATATCGGTCCTACATTGGTCCGCGCCCGGCAGGCCGCTGCCGACAGCGTCATCTGCCGGCCAGACGACGCAACAGTGGCAGAGAAGAACACACAAAAAAACTATCTGCCTTTCTGCTCAACGTCTGCCACGAGCAAAGACGGACGCGGCTGCCAAAAATTTGCGCTATCACATAAAAAAAAAACACAAAAGAACTAATATATTGAAAGAAAGTGTCTGGAAGAAGAAAGAGGGGAGGCTGTGTAATAAAAAGTAAGTTTACACGCAGCTAATCAGGGTTTGATATGTCCACTGTTCTGCCGCAGTCCCCACAACGAACCCATTTTCTCACTTCTTAATTTAACCGTTTTTAACGGATAATGTTTCTAAGGGCTGGGGTCGCAGAGGAAACTCTGACGTGACGCCACAAAAGACCGTCACACGCCCGCCCAAAATGTGGCACACACTTCCGTCCCGTTACGCCAAATGCTAACTCTGTTTGTTGGGCGAGGTAACGCCAGCCCTAGCGAAATGCGCAGCTCAAAACACGCTGCACATTCTGCCTCACAACATTCAAATCCCTAAGATTAAGATAATATATATACATTTTTTTTTAATATGTGAGTTCTAATTTTTATAAAACCAGAATGACCAAGGAAAATAAAATAAAAGCGAAGGACGAAAGGAAAACGTCGACGAACTCATCTCCTGTAAAGCGTGCTTTGCCTGCCGCGCTTCGGTGCACTGCAACAAAGCCCGCCAAAGAGATGCTCCGACCAATGCGCTGAGAAACTGAGGGAGAAGAGGACGGACGAGAGAGCGCGGTGACGTCAGAACGCCGAGCTCTGATTCGAGCAATTAGTGGGTAGACCGTAAGCTAGCCGGCTTTTGTCTCGACTGCACTCGTTGAACGCGCGAGAACGCGGAACGCCGGCGTTTGGCTCTCGCATTCGAAGCGACGACGACGTCGCGCGCAGGCTGCTTGGAATTGCTCCGATTCGGTTTCGGGGAACGGACGGAGTCCGATGGAGCGGGCTCACCTCCAGTTGAAGAATCAGCTTCCCGCCGGCCAAGTTTCGCAGTAGCGACGTCATGTGTTGATATCCTGCAGGGGTCACGCAACAATCTCCCTAAAAAGAAAAAAAAATATTTTTTAATTTTTTAAATTAAAAACAAAAACACACACACACATATATATACACTGGCTTTCCGCTTTTTCCGTTTAAAATTCTCAATATAGGTGTCCTGACGGAACCGTCGTTCCTTTCTTCCTATTATATGTGGGAAAAAAAAAGAATCTACACAAAAAAAACAACATTGTTTTGGTTTTAGACGGTTTTTTTTTACAGACAAGGGAAAACAAACAAAACAGTTTTCATTTACGTAGCTCCTGCTCGCCGGCGAAGCGAGAAACAAAAACATGCAAGAAAAATAAGCAAAAAAAATAAAAAAAAGATCACTGCAGCGAGTTTTTGCTGTCTTTTACTCTGCCCGTCTGTGACCACACTCACCCGTTCGGAGACTATCTGCTTTACAGCGCGGTCGGGGCTAGCCAATAACTCTATGGGGGTCATAGTAGAAAAACCCGGAGACAAGGAGCAAAAGGGACAAGAACAACACCGTCTCTAGCTCATCTGCGTCTTTACTCTAATTTCTTCGATCGGGGGATGCGGTGGCGCTTACAAAGTTTCACTGACCTTCCCCTCCCCCCACCCCTTCCCCCTCGTTTGTTAGCAGGTTACAATGTCGTTGTTTATATGAACGCGACCGAAGACCGAGGGACTTCGGAATTGTTTACTTATTGTCCGAGCGGGGAAAAAAGAGAGCGTTTCTTTGAGAAAACGAAAACCGCGTCGGACCTGCGGTTGTTCTTGCCGATAGGACAGTTTCTAGCACCGACCTCAGAGGAATTTTGAAAGGTTCCTGTCTAGAATCATCATGCCCGTGTTATGGTTATCAAAAAAAAAACAAAAAAAAACGTTGCGATGGTGCAGTTTTTGTTGCACGTTACCTGTAGGCGACCTGCATTCGCTTTTGGCACTCGCCAGCCATGTACAGAGATACAGGTAAGCTTTCGTCAACGTTGGCTTTGTTACGTTGATCTTGCCGTTTACTAAAATGTAGCTCTGTATACAAGTTTTAACGCAACTTCATTTTGTTGGCCTAAACGGAAGTTTAGGCTATATGGAGTGTGCAGGAAGTGGTAAACTTTTTCCTGGTTGTAAGCGCCGTTCAGACGTCTGTCTTCTGCAAACGGACGCAGTAAATAGAGATTTTTTTATTTCGAATAACCGGGATTTAACTTGGAGCATGTACTGGGGCGACATCGTTGCTGCAAACGCGACATTGACAGGTGTGGGTGAGTGCATTTTACGACACTAGCAATTTCCGCTGCACGTAAAAAACAGTAAAAAAAGAAAGAAAACAGGTGATTGCTTGTTTGTGTTTGCTGCGTTGTGGCCTGTACAGATGTGGATATCCTGTCACGTTACGAAGATTGAGCGATACTTGTTACGATTTCATTTCCTCTATATGAAAATATTTTTTTTTTGGGCGCCTCGTTAACTTTGTGGCAAAGCGCTGGCCTACGGATCCCCAGGTGGCGTGTTTGAATCCCGGCCGAAGTGCCCGCAATCTGACGTAGGCTTATTGCGGAGAAGACGCTGTGCAAACAAGCTTTTGGTTTCGCGACAAAATATTTGCATCTGGTCGAAATTAATCCTTAGTCCTCCGCTGGGGCGTGCCAAATTCCCTTCGTTGGTTTGGCACGTGAAAGAACCCAAAACTTATTAAAACATGTTATCACATCACTAGCTGTCATATATGATTACTCTCGCCCGTCGTCTGCTCGCGGTATGGCACATTTCAAGTTGAGTAACTTCTGAAATGACGTGACGCTTCGCCCTTAATTCCTCGTAATTAACGCAAAACATCTTTATTATCTCAATTTTCGATGATTACACGAGACCTTGGTTAATTGTAGCAATTACTACTATAGTTAAATAACCTCAAAAATTAATAAAACTCAACGTTTGATCACTCTAATAAAAACCTCCACGTAACAACAACAAAATTACTCGTGCAAGTAACTGCTCAGCTGCAACACTATTACTTCTAATCCGCATCGTACAAGTCTCACGCTGGCGAGCGTTGCTTCAAGTGATCTTAATAGTAAATATGCTGACGCATTAGGGGATTATGGGGAAGAACGTATTAGATCGCACAAAGAACTTGAAGTTCACGTTGTGTGACCTGCTATGAAGTAGGTGTATGCGGAAACTCGGTCCACCGGTCGCTTTGCAGGACCAAAGCACAACCTGTTCTTATGAACAAACCATCTGTTTCGTCTGTGTAACAGCAAATGATACGATGTATTGGCTGGCTTAGTGAGTAAACGAAGTGGAACATGTTTTCTTACGAGCCGCGATCACTTGAGAAAGCGAGGTTATTTAAATACGTTCCACAAAGCACTGATGGGCGCTTCATTAGTTAATTCATCTGTTTGTTCATTCATTAGGGCCTCAAGAGAGACATCATTTTAGGGGGTATACAAAAACAAAAATACACATGGAACATTACCATAAACATAAAAAAATTGAAGCATTAAAACATTCAAGAAGAAGACATATGTAAAATGTTAACGTACACACACGAAAGACGACACAGTATTTCTAATAACATCTCTAATTTTGTTGCGTTGTGCCCACGAAACACGTGACATGTTGATAGTTGGAAATATGTTGAGTTGAAGAAGATATGAAAAAATATTATACTTACCAGCAGGTCTCCTTTAGCGGAGTCAAAGCCAGCAGATATAATCACCAGTTCTGGATTGAACTTGAGAGGGGACAAGAACACGGCGAGAAGAACGAAGTTTATTGTTTGCTCTAAAGGCACAACGTTGTTTTTAGAAGTATTAAAAAGTATATTTAGCGGCTCGGGACATTTTTAGTAGCATTGCTTGTTAACTCATTAATTTTGTTAAAACGTAAAAAACAAACCAAGAAAAAAAAGTTGCAAACAAAGTGTGTTTGACCTGTGTGTGATCAGTATTTGTTGTTTTCTATTTGTTTGTCTCGTCAGACGAGTTTCTAATAATTGCCTACAATTCCGTAAGTTCCCGCAAAAATATCCTGATTGAAAAATAAAAATTGTAGGGACGCTTCAAATAATATCCTAAAATAATTTATTACAGATTCTAAAAAGCGCGTAAAATACATGCGCGAAATTTAGACGATCGTAACAGAAGTCAAGTGTTCAGATGAGCACGCGTAGCCGAAATAGGTCTTCTTTATTTGTTTCACAATCGGCACGTTAATGACGTTCCTTTATTGTCAAAATTAATATTATATTTCTACGGGAGAAAGACAACTTCGATAACAAAAGAGCAACTTGATACTTTACTACTTGTTGCTGGCTGGTTATAAGCACTATTCCAATGTTTACAAATCACAGCCCAGCACACGCTGGCTGGTCGCTTCGGAAAACGAGCAAAAATCGCGCCAACGCGCAAACGATAAAAACGGCAACCGCCAGAAGCCCTTTTCTGCAATGCTCTAAGAGTCTAACTTATTGTCGATGTAAACAAATTATATAAAAAAGTTTTTAGTTTTAATTTATATTATAAAACAAGAACAACTAAGGTGTAGTTATAGTTAGAAGCTAGAAAGACGTCGTTAAACCTGTAGATGTCGTTATCACGCTCGGGGAGAATTAACTTTCTGTTCCTATGCAGTCAAAGATACGCGAGCACGTGCTTGGGAGCTGATCAAAGTGCACGCGCATTCCTATTCTCTTCTAAAATGCCTGTCTTCCCGCATATCTTTTGCCTCTTGTGGTTAAAATCTCTGCCCCCCCCCCCCCTATTTTAATTAAAGTAGCCTTTGACTCTAGCCTCCTTTATACCCACAAAGCCTGGTAGTTCGACGACGGAGCCATAGAGTGCCCGGTCGCAGATTTGGAGCGCGAGGATCTGGTAGCACAGAGCATCAAAGAGCCATTTCTCGGGGAACCTGGACGTCAGCGCACAGCTTTTGCAGCGGCGAGGACCCGAAACACACTTGTTCGCTCGGGAGAAGTGTGTTTCGGCGTCTCGCCGCAGCGGGGCGCCAGTCACGTGGCTCTCCTCTCATCCGGATTGTCTGCCGCTCCACCTTTTCCATTTTGGCGGCCGCTTCTCGTGGCGATCTGCCAGGCTTTGTCAGTATATAGGAGGCTATGCTTTAACATTACTTCTTCCGAATTTGAACGGGAATGAGCTACCCCAAAGGACGAAAATCTGCAAATACTACGACTAGTAATTGTGATGTGACATACCTCATAGGCGACGGGTAAGACGAGCTGGTGCATCGCTGTCAGGTAGTCGGCATCGGTCATGGCTGGCTACGGGGGGTAAAGAAGCGTCGTCATGAGCGTGAAGCGAAGCTCCAAAAGCGCGTGCTGAAGTCCTCGAAAGAAGGTTGATAGTGTTGGCTAATTGATCGAATGATGTATTTATGTACTTGTTTATTTAGAGGCTTACTCAAACTCATTATCTCAAGAACTGGGTCGCATCGTTCGAGCGGTTGATTTTTATTTTCTCTTTACTTCAAAGTTTGCACAACGATGTATTCGATTTTGTATGGAGCTCGTAGCACGTTCAAGATGGTCGTCATAAGGCGGTACTTTTATGTTGTTTTTAAGTTAAAAATATGCCTAAAAAAAAAAAGACTCGGGGAAAAAAATTCTTTTTCGGGATAACGTTACTAGTTGTAACGGATATCGAAGCATGAGCTTAACATGGTAATTAGTCGACTAATTAACTATAACAAGCTAATTGACTTCTGAGACGCTCATATCTTAGCTGGCACTTCATAACCAGAGAATACGTCGCCCGTCGATAAAACAGACCAGAGCGGTTAGAGTTTAACAGATATGACGCTTGTCACAAAGACACGTCGCGCTGCCACCGCAGTATCTCGTTTAATTTGATTTCGTTACCTCAAAGGCACTATTTCAAGCGTCTTGAGTGAAGGGGCAGAGTACGTATAACTTACAAAGAATGCAAACTACGAAACGTTATGGTTCGCGTATACACTAGAACACCCTAACTGTGCCAATCCATTTTCGGGTACGCTCGGGCGCTTCGTGAATTCACCGCAGAATACCGCGAAGCAGTTAGTTTACCGAAATCTAACAAACGCCGCCATGGTCTATTTTGACGGTGGACTACGAAGCCCTGGTCGGATTTGGATGCATGCCAACTGAGACTTATTATTTTGGAAGTTTATTATTGAAGTTTTAGCTCATTAGTCTGCTCATGCACTACCACGTAACACTCGCTGCCTGACATTCACCGATCCTTTTGTTCCCAAAAAAGCATTCTTTTATTTCCAGTGACGCCCCTTTTAAAGGATATTTGCGATCCAAGAAAGTACCTTTCGTATAGTGCGACCATATTTCTTGCTTCACACTAAAGTTTTATCGAATATTAAAAAAAAAGTAAAGAGGGTTTGGGGGGGGGGTACGTTTTACCTTTGTCCATGGTATGTTTATGTTGTAACCTTTTCCGTCGCCATCGCCAATGAATGTAGCGTCTGCGATTTCTGCATTCGGGAATATCTTCAGGGAGTAGCGGTGCAGAGAAACGTACAAAACTCTGAAGAAAAAAGAAAGCGACATCGTGGCATTTCATTTAATACTAAGCTTATGTTCTCGCTGGTCTCGCCGGGACAAGCAAAACATCATTTGTACTCGCATGTGGTCTGCAATGTTGACATACAGGGTGTTCGGAAAAAAAAAATGGAAGCTTGTTTTTTCTCGTCGCAAAACTAAACTACGAGTAGCCATACGACCAATCTCCGCCCAAATGTAACGCTGTAGCGATGGGGACCTAATGTGGAAGTTTCAGAGCTTACCTTTACCTAATTCAAATGTTATAACTGATTTTCGGAAATTTTCAGTTAGGAAATGGCGATCAATAGAACTGCGAATACACGGAGACGAATGGCGAGCGCCACCGGGAACGCGCCCCATTTTCTCTATTAACATTTTCTAAAATAGCCGATAACCTTTGAATTAGACAAGAGTTAGTTTTGAAACATTTTGGCATCTGACCCGGACCGGTGGCGCTACACTTGGACGGATGGTCACAGCCCGACAATACGCAGCTTATTTTTGCGGTGCGAAGAACACGGTTCTTTTTTCTCCCAAACAATTTGTCGAGTGGCCATCATTCTTTTACACAGTATCGTCTCAGAAGAAGGCAGTTTTACGTACGAGGCATCCTTGTAGAAAACGGTTTGGGTTCCGTTGCCGTGATGAATGTCCCAGTCGAAAATCAGAACCCTGTACAACACAATAAAGCGGGTTTTCGTTTCTGGGCAGACTGCATAAGTTTTAGCGATTCCACTGTTATTTTCCAGACAGAGTTGTATGTTCCAGGGAATTATCTACGTCTAAAAACTTAAAGGCGCAATTGGCAAAGCTGTATTGAGACTAATTAAAAGTGTTCAGTTAGATTCCTTCTCAAAATCAGTGCTGCGATTGCTGTACGCTGGGTCAGTTATCGTGGCAGACATCAACGTCACGCAATATTCTCGAAGTGTTACTTTTCTCGGGTAACATTAACAGCTTAACTGTAACTTAATTATATCTCAGCACAAAAACCGCCTATTTTTCAAGATCAACTTTTAAAGCTCTGGCCATTGTATGGCTGTATAGCATGGCACAAATCGCACAACATATACCGTAATACGTATCACAAAACTCATGTCCCTGACATTCATTCCAAGCCGGTGTCGCTGTCTTCAAAACTAGGCTAGAACAGCTGTATAAACTAGGCTATATGAACTAGGCTAGTACGAGCTTAATGTTCTTTGCTGGCAGCAAAATTGGTATACACCCTAGCATGAGCATATGCTTTGCTCTTTGGGAAAAGTCCATTTCGTGCGCATTTGTAGAAATAACCTTTTAAATACGCCTAATAATACTAACATTTAAAGCTAGAAAACGTATACAAAGAAAAGCGATAAGGTTTATACACAATCAAAATGACGCGTTAAGTTCCAGCTCAGCAATCTTGCGACAGGCAAACCTGGTTGAGCGTACGCGCGCGAATAAATAGATGAAATGTTTAGTCTTCAATGATTCGGGGCCAACTAAACATTGACATTTCATAATGCACAAGGTCCTCAGGACGACTAACCACTAGATCATCACATTCACGCGCAATTATAAAATACAAAGTGCGTATTCAAATTTTCTTTTTACCTAGAATTACTGTTGAATGGAACCAGATTGCCGGCTGACTTGGCGAATTCAGACTCACGTAACTTATTCATTGATAATCTCACTATATGTATTTCTTTTAAAAAAGACGAAGGTTTTTTTGTTTTGTTTTTTGTGGCATTAAACGTTATAGTGGTCTTAAACGCTGGGTGCGTAACATTGTATATGGTCTCCAAGTCGTCCTCTTATCACCTGTGTGCTGATTTTTCAATGTTCGCATTTCTATTTGATTTATAATATATATATATATAATATATATATATATATAACCAGCCGCATTTTTTTTAGAGGGTTTGATAGAGTGGGTATTAACATTCAGCCCTGTGTTGAATTCGTTTTTTTTCCCCCTTTTTATTCAATTGATTGTGACGTGCCAATGCGCTCGTCCGTGGGACTGTTTCAAGTCAACCATTTCTCGCGGTCAATAGGCCCCCTTCACTCCATCTGGTAGCTGATGCGCCAACCATCCGATTCCGCCATTTTTCGGGCACACAGTATAATGCATGTATTGGACACGAAGGCTACGTCAGCGTTCGGCGAGGACTCGATCCAATCGCACGCTTCGTGCCCAAGAAATGGATGCTAACGGCTCTACCCTGTATAACGGGCGGTAGCTTGCGCCACCTCGCCTAGAAAGTAAGAACCAAAGATATGATTTTTTTCCTTTGCCAATTTGCTTACCCTCTGCAATTTCGTAACTATATCACCAGGCGGTATGTGGGATATCACACCGCCTGGTGATGGTTAAACCAAGAAATGGCCTCTGCCAATGTTGCTCGATTGGGGTTTTTGAAAAGGTTCTATATCGGACACCCGGGACCCGCAAATCGCTATTCTCGCAAATCGTCACAGCTCAGTTGGCCCGTTACGATTTTAAACTCGTAACGGCCCAGATAATTCGGTGCCAACAATAGCGAAAACACGTTTTTTGAGTTACGTATAAAGATCACCTCTTGAGACCGTGTTCCCGAATGGCGTATTTGGCCGCTACGGCGACGTTGTTGAACATGCAGAATCCGGAAGCCTCATTCGGCGACGAGTGATGACCCGGGGGTCTGATGAGGGCAACGCCGTTCCTGGACTGCAAGCAGGTGCACGTGTCCCAATTCACAATAGCCAATAAGAAAGCCAAAGAACGAAATACGAAGCAATGCCCCACCCTGCGTTCAGATGCTATACATTTATACACACCGTCTCAGATATCACCTCAACATGATATTAAGACAAAAGATATAATGTAATTACTGGTCATATTTAGGTTACGAATACACCAGAAGCTCCTCCCACACCCTCATTACTGCCAGCCATCCTTCCTGCGCGATGCGCAAATAGTCCGCAACCGAGGCGTACGTCACGATGACGTCACGTAGCTCGTCAAGGCTGCTACCTTTCCTGCAAGGAGCTAAATTATGCGGGCAAGTTGGTTAGGAAACATCATAATCTAAACCCCGAGACAAGGAGAAATTCCGAGGACACCTAAGCACTTCTTACGAGTTGTGAGTGCGAAAGCATGAATGTCGTTCTTCGCGCCGCGGCCGCTTCTGATCCTCTCGGCGCCGCAAAGGTTTCTGCTCCTCTCGGCGGAGGGCCGCAGCGCCATGAAGTGTGGGGTGGCGTTTCTTGGAACTATGCCGCGCGCCAGCCAATGGGAGCTTATCCATCAATTCGCTGCTACAGACTACAGGCTTCGCTCCATGGGATCGGGGAAATTAGGTGCCGGTTGTCGCGGCTTCAAAAGCTGACAACGCCGGTTCGCTCTATGGAACAGTTAATGCTGAAAGAAACGAACAAGATGACACAAGATCTCAAACGCAGCTGAGTTTATTCGCAAGAAAACATGAATGTATAATCATCCACACAGACAGAAAAGATAGAAGACAAGAAGGTCAGCCGCTCAGTTCTGCCAACTTTGCGGCGGCATGTCTTTTTGTCTTTTGTCTTTCCTGCCTGTGTGGATGGCTATAAATTTCTGTTTTCTTGCGAATAAACTCAGCTGCGTTTGAGATTTTGCATCGTCTCGTCCGTTTCTTTTATATCTCCTTGTCCCAGGGTTTAAATTATGACCTTTCCTGGTTGGTCCGCGGAAGGACTCGATGTCGGGGCTGGTACGTGAAGCTGTTTATTTGGCGCATTCTTAACTTATACACGCGACTATATTAAATTAAGGTATGCAGGCCTACATTTTTCATAAAAACACAACCTAGAAAAACAATAAAAAAACTTTCGGTTCAAAATTTAAATGTTTTTCGCACGAAAACTGCTGGTCGGAAGGGGAACCTGCTGCTCAGGGCTGCCAAGAAAAGTTAATATCCGACCGTGGCACACCTTCATTATTAAAAATAATCAAATTCATTGCTCGATTATTATGACCACCAAAACACTGAAAATACCGATTTAAATAAAACTTTTAATGCGCAGTCGGGAGGAGCGAAGCAAACCACGTGACTTCCGGAATCTTTGACGTCACGCGTTCGTATACACACCGGCCTGCCTTGGTTTCGGTTAGACTTTGCTTTACCTCAGCAACATTAAGGACGTGAAATATCAACATTTTCATGTGTCAGGGCTCGTTTAATACTATTTGAGGTTGTATTTTATTTTTGATTGTTGTATGCTTTACTGTTGATTTGCGCATGGGAGAGAGAAAGAAGGAGATAGAGCTGATATATATCCAATTTCGGTATGAAACCAATTGACTGCATGGTAGGTCGGATGCTAAAAATTAAAATTCAAAATTGCCGCGACGTTATTCGATATTTTTAAACTGCAGTATATGTATGGATACTTTGGACGCAGTAGACTTAGTTACTGATATGCTAGTTATCCAACGATAAATAATAATCAGTTCGGTACGCTAGTCTTTGTTTTGTTTTTGTCTTTGGTATTTCGAGGCTAATTTCTCCATGAAATCTAGAAAGTACGGTTTTCAATATCTACCGAAAACAAACGTTGATCGGTGTACACGCCGAATTTTATCTTGACGAATGTTCAGTTCTGAGTGACGTTATTCCGGCGTTGAAGCGCAGAAACGTAGAAGGTGCAACAGGCGAAAAGAAATTAAGATAGTGCGACCGTTCGGGTGAACGCGCTGCGATCCTTGGACTCAGTAATAGGACGCTCATATCCCTTTATGAACCCCAATAGACGAAAGCCCGCCCGACAGCGGATGAGAAGACGTCCATGGTGGATAGGCGCAGAACTATATATAGACACAGACACGCCATCACATCGTGTCAACACCAGCAACACTACTACTAGATAACAAAGCGTAGTGCTAAGTTCTCAACGTAACTCAAAGAGGCCGCACGGATTGTGGCGTAACACGCCAGCGTTCGGTTTCATGTCCGTCTCCTCACTAATTGAACGCGAATTTTAGTCGAACCCTGATTCAGGGTCCGAATCTGCGCCCATCGTCTGCCGGCCTCTTTGTAGCGTGACGTCGAAAATTCAGCATCACGACCTCGTTATCGAGTTGGCGTCGGTCGAGGTCGTTCACCCTCGAGCCCGTTGTGTTGGCGACGGCTCTTGTCAGAAACAGCGAATTCCGTTTAATTTGCAGACGAGCTCGCCTTTTCCCACACCAGATAGACGCTGTGCATGAGCAAGAAACGGATTCTTGAGAGGACAGATGAAGCGTCTGCGAGCGTGTGTCATGTGTATACGGGGAGCGAGTCGTCTGCTTTTTCCGCAAGGGTTGTGGTGACGTCAGAGCGACGCCGACTTCTGATTGGCTTTGATTGGAAGGATAGTGGGTAGACATCAATGCTAAATGCCTCGAGGTTTACCTACCATTTTTGTTTTCAATCAGCCAATAAGAGCTTGGCTTTCTGACATCATCGCAACCCCCTGTGCAAGAAGCAGACGACACTTGCGCTCCGTATAGTCAGGGTGTGGCTTACTACGTTCACGCCTCTCGTTTCCTGATTGGCCCTTTGACGTTCTCGTCGGCTGACGCCGAAATCCCATTGGCCGCGGAGCGGTAATGAGATGCACGGGATTCGCCACGCCCTGCGTTTATTAGGGGCTGCCAGTGACTACGCGGAGCGCAAGTTCGTCTGCTTTATGCGCAGGGGTTGCGGTGACGTCAGAACGATGCCGAGCTCTGATTGGCTCCGATTAGAAGGATAGTGAATAGACCTCGAGGCAGCTAGCATTAAGGTGTACCCCACTATTGTTCTCGTCAGAGCCAATCAAAGCTCGGCGTTCTCACGTCCCCGCAACTCCTACGCAAGGAGCAGACGAACTTGCGCTCCGCATAGCCACGCAAGTCAACAAACACTACAGAGCCATCAAGGCCTGTGTACTAGAATTGTGACGTCATCATAGTGAGATATAGAGCGAAGGCACAGATTGTACACGGCTTCGGGCTGGGGTCCCATTGCCGAGTTGGCGCTCCCCGACTGTGATGACGTTCTACGGAGGAAGATGGGGATGTTCGCAGGCCCTGGTTATTCTAAGTGGTGTTGTGCAAGCAGATACGGTATGACGTCAAAGAAAGAGAAAGAGGGAGGGAGAGAGAGCATTTGCTTTTTTGCTCTCTGCGTAGGCGTTGCAAGTTTAGTAGTTTGCATTTTTTGACGATATGTCGAGACCGGTTATACGGAAGTCAACGGGAATCGGAAAGAACTTCGCTATATCCGCTATTTTGTTATAACCGGCTGCGGTTATAACGAACTGCAAGAGGGAATGGCAAATCGTGATCGCTTCGCTGTAGCCGCTATTTCGTTATAACCGACTTCGTTATAACCAGTCTCGATATATCTTTAATTTTTTTTTAGGCATTTGCAGAGGTAGTAACTTTCTCAGAGAAAGTCGCGTACTATCGTCTTATTGGGGTTCGAGAATCTCTGAAGAGTGCTCACTTTTCCCGTCAGGACGGCGTCGACGACCTGGAGGAGGCATCCCGTGGATAATCGTGCACATTTGTAGGTGTCCTTGAAGAAAAAAAATCGAGAAGAAACAACAAGCATAGTGGAAAATTTGTTAGGTAGGATTAAAGGTGAAGAATAAAACATACACGCATAAAACGAAAAAAAAAATACACAAAAGAGCACTAACCATATATATCTTATAGATTACACGCTGACGTTCATTTATAGTCTATTTTTTTAAATGAATGTGCTGCTGTTTACATTTCTTGTCTTGCTTTGATTTATTTCGTAGTATTGTCAGGTAATGTTTTGTACATTGTTATTATATAACTCTATTGAGCTGCTGAACTTTGTCAGGCACCGCGCCTTTATCTCTGCCACCTACGCGTGGTGAGACCTGCAACACGAATAAAGGAACAGAAAATTAACCTCGGGCGATTCGTGACGCCCCTTACTCTCTTTTTCGAAGTTTTTGTACCGAAAAGGACGCTGACGGGGAAACCCAAACGTGTAATAATTACACTGTTATCTGTAATAATTACGACTAGGCACACAGATGACGCCACTGGAGCACATGCGATATACAGAGTTTCCAACTGCTCAGTCGGAGTCACGTGGTTTATGGATAGGGAACTCCGCACGCGGCTCAACGGCGCGCATGCGTCGGACGGCCCTTCGTTTCTTTGGGTCACGTGACATTCGTTTATGCGCCAAAGGTGCTTTCAGCCGCTCGTTGAACGTTTTCTGCTGCCTAAGCGCCAAAACGAAGAACGCTCGAAACATTCCCGTGCGCCATCTTTCCCAGGGAGCACTTGAAAATTCGCTAGTCCATGCAGCCTACGAACGGAGCTCAACGATTGACATAGCTGAAGGAAAATATATATATATATATATATATATATATACACGGGCACTTTTCATCATCGTACGTGTCTCCCAGAGAAGAAATAATCGAAAATATGCAGATGAATCAACCGTACTTGATCGATTCATGCGATCAAGTACGGTTAATTCATCTGCATATATATATATATATGTATGTATATGTGTATATATATATATATATATATATATATATATATATATATATATATATGTATATATATATGTATATTTATATATAAAGGGGTCTGATGCAGAAAACGTATATAATAACGTGTATACACATCTATGCGGAATCTTGCTGCGCTAGCGGTTTGGTGACGTCAAACGACGCCGAGCTCTGATTGGCTCTGATTGAAGGATAGTGGGTAGACCTCAAGGCAGCTGCTTCGAGGTCTATACCCACTATCCTTCGATCAGAGCCAATCAGAGCTCGGCGTCGTTCTGACGTCACTGCAACCTCTGCTAAAGAAGCAGGCGACTTGCTCTCCGCATAGCTATCGTTTCAATATAAGTCCGAAAGCAGACGACGCTACGAGCTAATGGGACCAATCAACTTGGCAAAGACCCCAGTCACTGGGACTTCCCGTGCAGTGTACATGACTGACTCAGCGACGATTGACCTCTAACCTTTAGCTCTGTATAACTATTTACTGAAACATTGCCAGTCACTGCCAGCTAAGCGTTACTCTTAACTTATTAAAAGGTTCCGAAGAATATACTAGGCTCACCGGTCCAATGGGGCTTATCTTGCTTATGCGATAGTTGGCCACGGTGACTTCTTCTAGCGGCAACCCATCCGTTGCTCGAATTCTGGCGATATGTTCATCTCTGTAAAATGTATATATATATGCATATAACCCCAGAAAACAATTTATAGGAAGTTTTCGACAGTACAAAAATAAAAAGAAAAAAATAAAACTTTAAGCCTTTCCACTCTGGTGAAGAAGGAAGAGCATGCGTAGCTGTGCTATGTGCCGCCATCTATGAGCGACAGCGGTAGCTGTCCAGAGCGTTGTATCGAGATTTATTTGTCCACTGACACGAAACTAGGGAAACTAACCCATAACAAAACCGCTGTAAAAAAACACAAAAAAACGGTTTTTTTTACGTTTATTTTTCGCTCAAAGGTAGCCGCTAGAGGTCCGAATCAGATGCTAAAGTTCCAGCTCGAACCGATAACTGATTCAAAAGTTATGTTTTTCTTTCGTTTCTGTTTTTTTCAAAATTTTGATGGGAAAATGACGGCCCACGGAGCTATCGAAAACATGCATGAAGCTCTATGGCATCAGAAACCGAAAACGGGCAAAAATGGTTCCCATTTTCCCATTGAAATTTTCAGAAAATAACTAACTTTCAAATAAGATAGCGTTTCGGGCTGAAACTTTGCCATCTGGTTCGGACCTCTAGCGCTATACCTTTGGGCGGAGAATGAGCGTTCGGCGATGCCTAGTTTATTTTTCGGTGAAAAAAATACCTGCAAATTTTAGCTGTTATTTTTGTTTGTTTTTTCAGTAACAAGCGCTGTTTGGGAGGGAATTGTCTGCGAAGTGTGGAGGGACACAGCCCTCAACGATGACCGAAACCAAGAGATGCTATTGGATGAAAAGGCGAGAGCTCTCCTTTTCGTCCAGTAGCGTCTCTTGGTTTCGATCATCGTTGGGCGCGTGTCCCTCTACTTCTGGCTTCACCCCTAGTGGCGTCCTGTCGCCTCCAGAAGCTGCCTACCTCCATGCTGCAGCGCAAGCGCGGCCCCCGGACGGCCATTTGGGGTCACGGAGAATCGAGCTTTGGAAGCATTGCGGAGGCTGGGCGGCAGTGTGCTGAAAACACGGTTTTCTTGCTCGTTCGTCGTCGTTCGCCGAAGAGGTTTGTTAAAACTCCGCGTAAACGGTGAGAATCGCTTTTGTGAACACGTGGAAAGTTTTACGAAAGCGCAGCACCGCAGGAAAAAGGCGCAGCTCGTCCAACGCAAGTCTCGCCGGTCTCGCGGAGTGATCGAAACTTCCTTGGCACGCAGAAGTGCTGCGTCTCTGTGCCTTCGCACGCTTGGATATACCGATCAAGAATCGACGCCGTGTGGATTGTTTTCGCGAGTGCAACGTGCGCGAAGACGTATGTGCCTCTGGAGCAGCGTTTTACGTTACTCTTACAAGCTGTATTTGTAACTTGCGGCACTCGCGGTCTAGAAACGAGCTTGATCAAGTGGCGACGGGGGTAGGGGAAGTGGGGTGTACGGCGACGGCAGCAGATTGCACGCGACCATATGGGCCGCGTTTAAAAAAAAAAATGTCATCTCGCCATTTTGTATATTTTTGCGTTCGGAAACCTACCTTCCTCCACAGCCTTGCTCTATTTGTGCTGTCATGTGATCCATTCGAGTAGATTTGGAACATTTAACAGTACATGATAGCAATCACTGTTTTTTTTCTTTCTTCCCTTTATTGATAGCAGCTCGCCGAAACAGCTGGGCGATCCAGAAGGTCGGAACACCTGGGCAATCCAGAATACATCTACGCGCGACACACACCTTCAAAACTTTGCCACGGCGTCGATTCTTGACAAGACAAGACGCAGCACTTCGGCGTGCCAAGGAATCTTATGGTCACGCCGCGAGACCAGCGAGACTTGCGTTCGACAAGATTTTTTTCCTGCAATGCTGCGCTTTCGTAAAAATGTTCACGTGTTCTCAAAGGCAATTCTCACCGTTTACACAAGGTTAGAAAAAGAAAAAAAAAGTCTTGGCAAATGACGACAAACGAGCAGAAAACGTGTCTTCAGCACGTTGCCACCTGCAGCCTCCGCAACGCACGAAAAGGTCAATTTTCCGTGTCCCCCAAGATGGCCGTCCGGCAGCCGCATTCGCGGAGCGGGGAAGCGCGATCCAGCAATTGTGCACAGAGATCAGTGCTGAGGCGTAGCTTATTTGGCGGCTCTGATGTAGACTCTCGCCGAATTGTCTACAGCGATCAAATTTCGTAAACACGAAATGTTTCTCACGTGTGAACCAAAGCGACTTCCTCGTCCGTTGCGTAGCGCGGCTGCAACGACACAAAAAGAAACAGTAATAGTCACGAAAAAGTGTGAATGCGAATCACAGCACACCACTATTTTTGTGTTTATTGTAATGTTAAATGGCTTTAATATAGTTTATAGGTTCGCTGCCCGAGGTTTGTGGAAAAACAAAATGGTTCTGGGATACCTGATTATCTTCCTCTCCTCCATGAGATTACGTCAGAGTAATGTCATTGTGAGCTTCCGCTGAATAGCACGTATACGCTTCAAAATAATCTGCCAGAACAGCTTGTTTTTTTTATTTTCCTGAACGGATAATTTCTTTGAACGGATGATCCGTCTGACCAGATAATTTGTCTGAAACTAATAAAAGGAACCATCTAGCGCAAAGAGACATAATCTCACTCTATACAATTCGTCTCAACCTTAGCACGGACTAACTGGGAAGGCTGTGCGAGCGCGAGCAATCTTATTTTTATTTTAACAAAAATGTATACGTGATCATACTGTATGGACGCGAAACGTTCCTAAGCTACAAAAAACAAATTCGCTGCATGGTCATTTTACTGGTAGAAAGCTGGTACAGACACTCCTTTTTTTTCTTTTTTACACTGAGCCATGCGCTTTGTGACTTACCAAATACACTAGGCCGTGCTTATGATCAACCCTATCCTGGCTCTCTGCACAATCCCCGACACCCCTACATTCTTTGATGCGTCGAATAAAACGTAACATAACATTTCCCCCGCTTTATATATATCCAGGTGCATTATCAGTGGTTATGTCACCGTTGGACTGCGTGTTATGTCTCGTTTACCAGCACACACTGCGTTCCTACAACAAAAAACCTAGCTTCATTGATATATATATATATATAAAGTATATTCCCTAGAACACAGTGTCATGTGGTAGTAGTAGTGCTACCATATGTTATGTCCAAAGAGTTATTACGATGTACGCTAGAGGTTCAACTGGCACTAGTGTGCTGTCGCAAATTGAAGCAGACAGCAACCAGTCGAAAATTGAATTCCGGTTAGGCATTTCTATGGGGGAAAAAGAGTGAATTTTCTCTCTGCGCTCGATTATAAGAGCAAATATACCGAATAATTCGTACGTACTAGGTAGATTAGAACATTTCTCAGTCACGCAGACGAAATAATTGGTCAGTCACGGCGTTTTTCTTTCAAATTCGTTGCATTAAAAACGGTGCTAAAACGGCTTCGTACATGCGTATTTATGTGCACTGCCGGACACTGTTAGCGCGAACACGACGTCGGCGCTTTTCAGCATGGGGGATATACGTGCCAAACGAACGAAGGACATCTGGAAAGCCAAGAGAGACGGCAAGAACTACGCAGTAACACTGCGATCAGTAACTTACTCGTGCATGTGACGATCAAAATAAATTGAAGGCCACGTAATATATTCCGATTTTCAATAAGTAAGTTCAGCTTTATTCTTTCTGCTCTGTGCGAAGATGCTTGTTCTACGTTCAAAACATCACCCGCACGCTTGAAATCTTTGAGAACAAGTGCTCAATAAAAGCTGCCCGGCAGAGAAAAAAAAATAAGAACAGACAGCTTTCATAGCTTGACGTGCTTTCTTCGCGTTTTGAATGTTTTTAACCGCTCGTAATGATGCACGACGGGGTCATTTTCATATAGTGACAGGGCTGGCATATTAGCAATACATAAGCGTCACCGGGATGCTGGCGAACCTTGATTACACTCTGTATTCTCTTTCGAATGTTATTTTGCTTAGAATCGTCTCTTGTTTTTACACACCTGCTGTGGAACACATGTTTGGGCCTGAAATAGAGCGAAGTTATACATCGTTCACCGATAAAGACAAAATGTGCTAACTAAACCAATTACACTTTTACAATGTTAATAAAGGTACATACTATTCGGTACGACCCAAATAATAAAAGTGCTTCATGTTATTTTCCGGCGAAGAGACAAAATGCACGCGCGTTTTCCCATAGGAATGCACAGGAGCACCGCAAAAGTAGACTGGTTGCTGTCTGCTTCAATTTGCGCCACGGAAGTCGCATAGACACTAGCGCCAGTTGAACCTCTAGCGTACATTATAATTACTCTGAATGGTTATGTCGACCACGAACCTTGCAAAACATACAAAGTAGCGCGTTTGTTCACATCGATCTAGCCCATTACATTTTTGACATAATTTTGAGGCATTCAGCGCTTAACACACTGCACACTTGGCGCCATCTATCGGATATCCCTGAAACACTTCTGAAGGTTTTTTTTTCTTTCTGTATTTAGGAGATCAAATTTACTTACCATCTATAATAAATAGTTGATTATAAGTATGGAGGTAGGAAGAAGAGGAGGCGGCAGACAGACTCAAGCCAGCCAAACGAGAAAATCCCAGGTGATGCCGGAAGTAGAGGTCGCGGTCGGCGCCCCCAAGGCAGTGGATGACCAAGGGTGTCCTCGTTGAGGGCGTGCCCCTCCAAACCGGAACTTCTTCACCGGCTTCACCTCCGGCGACGTCATGTCACCTCCACAAGACTTACTGTACCTCTATCAGGTCCACAGTGAAAGGATGATACGGACAAAAATAGTGCTCCAGGGCTATGGATAGGTGGCGCTAGCGCACAAAGTAGTTGCAATTAATTCCCAGGCGAAAATCAGTTCACTTCCAGCTGGATTATGGAACTGGAAATGAGGCAGTCCAGCTGGATTCCAGCTGGACCCAGCTGGATTCCAGCTGGACCCAGCTGGATTCAGCTGGACCCAGCTGGAATCCAGCTGGACTGTCTCAATTCCAGTTCCATAATCCAGCTGGAAGTGGACTGATTTTCGCCTGAGAGGCAAAGCGCAAGGACGTCGGAACACCGAGGCTCTAGTTTAAATGACTAGCAGGCGTACGACGCCAAGCTAACGGCCTTTAATCTGTACTCGCTGTTCGAACGCGTTCGAAGGCGGACGCTAAACTTAGGACGCCAGCGTCCGCCGTTCGAACATTGACTAGAGCTCGGTGTTTGGACATCCCCGCTCACTCTCATCACCTCCTATCTCTCAGTCTCTATCCGTGTGCATGTATTATGAGAAAGGCAGCGTTCACTTTTCTACGGATTTCACAGTGGACGTAGTGGACGTACCTCTAAAACAAGGGATCGATCCACGAGGCCTCTGGACGTCAAAAGACGGTGGGTGACCTCGAGCCTTTGTGGCTTTTCGGGGTGCCAACTGCGCACATCATAAATGAATGTACCGTAAAATCTCGAGAGGTAGCTCGCCTAACATCAAGAGCGAATCGGGTGAAAAATATGGGGTGGGCTACCTTTCAATGTACAATCGAGAAAAGTGTTGAAAAATTGCTATGTTTAGGTCGCGTCCCTTTTAATCGTGTTATTGTGACGAGGGGCAACGAAGCAAATATGAGTGTACTTTCCGGTCAGTAACACTCGCTTATATCCCGCCACAGCTAACTAGCCGCGTTTACGCCAAGGCCATCATTGATCCTAACACTACTATTATACTAGGAGTGGGCTATCTTTCGGTGTTTAAAAGAAAATAGCAAATCAAGCCAAAAATAGAGGTGGGCTATCTTTCGGGGGTGGGGCATCTCTCGAGATTTTACAATAGTCAAAACAGCAAAACAATAATAATCATAATCTTATCCTGTGTGTGCAAGCGCGCGCGTGTTTGTTGTGTGTGTGCGCGTGCTGCGTGTACGGTTTGTGCGTATATATGTGCGCGTTTGTGTGAGTGCTTCCTTGCGCGTGTGCGCGTTTTTGTGTGTTTTGTACATAGCACGCTGGGCAGATTTGTAATAAAGTTTCCAGCCTGCGTAAACCATAATGAGAGTGCGAGCGTTGATGTCAACGTGTACTATAACCAGTGCTTTAAGTCAAGGGAGTCTTGCCCCCCCCCCCCCCCCGAATTTTGAAGGGTGGTCTGAGACTCCCACCATTCTTCTGGCGAAGAACTTGTAGTTGGCCTAGTTGGTGACCGTTGAAAATCATGGTGTAAGGCGCCTGTTTGTCTGTTTTCTCTCTCGTCGTTGTTTTTTGCGCCTTCCACCATGATTTCCATAGTTCTGGCGTTGGTGAAAACACAAGCAAAAGTACTTCATTTTGTAATCAGAAATAATAGTGGTTTTCCCATCCCAAGTTTTGTTGAGTAGCCATCTCCAGAGAGAGAGAGAAAGAGAAACTATGTTTAGAGTATGAGAGTAGCCATGTCGCTTTTGTGGGGGACAAAAGGGTGGATGTTTCAGGAATACTATTATTCTTGACGATAAAAATGATCGAAATCCACGTTGTCGGTCGGTTTTGTTTCCTGAGAAACACGCAGACCCTATAGTGACGCCACTGCTCGCCAGTGAAGTTTTTATTACTTGAGACAAATAAATACTTCAGTTGCGAGTCAGTGCTTGTCCTATTTGCGTGTTTCTCCTGCTCCGTTCGTTTTTTGTTTGTTTGTTGCGATGTTTTTACATTATGATTAACGAATATCAACTAGCCCACCTCTCGACGTTAACGCAGTTTATATGCATACATTTATTTTATTTTCATTTATGCGCTTTTACACCTTTAGAGCAACACCGACACAAGACCATTTTACGAAGAGGTACAGTAATAAATTAATTACCTTTAATAAATTATTGCCGTCGATACCGAAGGATCTACCAATTTTGTTTTTGCGTGCTGAAATCTACTATTATTATACCGCCGTCTATGGCAACACTACCCCAAACCAAAATTTTCCTTCAGTTATCCCGCCCCCAGCGTGAGCTTCACAACTCCAACGCCGTATCGGCGTCTCGAAAGCTTCGAGCGTGCAGGCACAATCAAGGCACAACGGAATTGGCTCATTCAAGGCACGACGGAAGGCATCGAGGATGTGCTGGAAGCCGGGAAGCTGAAAGGGACATCCCCGCCGTTCTCAATCCTGCAGACCGACATGAAATCGCTGGGGAAATTCACGAAAAGCCAGCGAGTCAAGTTTACTGCTGAATGCCTCACCCTTGTAGGACGTTGCAGTGCTTCAGCATGGTCAAATCGGTGACAAAGCACGTTCCAGTCATCTTCGCAATTCCTCCAAGCTAGGGAGCGACAATTCAGTCTCGTCGAAAACGTTGCGAGGGAATCTAGTGATCTCTGCGCGCCCGGCTCTTTCAACGTGCAGCCGGAGTTGACACTTTTTACGGCGTATAGGCTCGAGGACTACCGCTGTAGTTCTGATTCGCTGGGACGCAATAACAGGACAGCAACTGGCGCTTCGGGGACGAGCTACGGGGAAAATTTATTTTGTATTTCGAGTTTTATGGTGGGGTATGATAGATAGCGCAGCCTCTCTCTCTCTCTCTCTCTCTCGAGCTCTCCGGCATTCCGCATCTAAGCTGAGAGTGCGGTGAGCAGTATATACGTGCTTGCCGGACCAATCAAACGCCTCCCTTTTCTCACGTGACTCCGCTCTCCGCGAGGGTCTGGGCGGGTGAGTGGTCACCTGGCGAAAGACCTCGATGCGAAAGACAGACGCATCGCTGGTTCAACGAACATGTGGAATTCCGCCGTACTGCACGAAGCAAGGTCCTGAGCAGTGTTGTACGGAACGGTGATCTCTGGAACGTGTTCCTTTTAGGAGGAACGAAGGAACGCCGCCGTTCCATCTTGCATCAGTGGAACTGGAACGGGAGCTCGTTACAATTTTAAGGGAACGGAAAAAGGAAAGGCGTTCTTTTTTTCGTCCAGTGGGATAATTTTTATTTTATTTCTAAGAGGGAAATTCTAAAAGTGTAAAAAACAATATCTTTACGAAGAGCAGGATCTCGTTAACATTTTGGTTACTTATCTGGTTTATTTTGTATGGTCCTCGCTTGGTAGCAGTCGGGTGCAAGAGAGCTAGTGCATTGATTCTTTTTTTTTTTTTCAGTGCCTGAGACTGCGGTACAAAAAGCGAAAGTTTTAGTCAAAGGAAGACACAGAAAAAGGGACGTTTCAGACTGATATTTTTTTAATTTTTATGCTTCCACGAATCTTCATACACCCAGAACTCCATGGCCGACTACAGCCATCACAGAACTTCCTCAAACAGGCCTAGAGGGGGAAGGGGGGGGGGGTTCATAAGGCTGGGTTCCTCCCCCCCCCAAAAAAAAAATCTTCCATTTTGCTGGGGCCTTTCTCTCCCTCTCCTCATACAGCATTTCGTCATGGCGGGCCCGCCCCCCCCCCCCCCCCTTTTCCCAAATCAAAATCCTGGCTACGGGCCTGCCTACAGTTCCAACAAAAGAACAGGTTACCAGACATCGAACACGCCCTTGTATTGGTCACTTCAAAGATACACAAAAATGAACCTTTATTCCTTTTCTCCTTGTCCCCCACCTTCAAGCTAATCAACGAATCCAGCCTTCACGAAGAAAGACTCGTAGTTTTCAAGACTGACCTTCCAAAAGCCCCACCCTCTTCTTCACTTGCTCGTCTTGCGGACAGCAACATCGAGAAGCAACTATTGATAAGTTCGAACAGGGAACTTTGTTAGATTTAAACATGTGAGTTTGCTGTAAAACGCTCGTGCAATCTAGGGTAACAGTACATTTAGCTCGTCTGAATCGCCCACCACAAACATGAATTTGGTTAAAAGCTAAGATTTTTAAAGGTGAATATATCTACAAGTGGAAACCCTGCTTCCGCTTGTTTTCTTCTCCAGGTACCCTTCCATCACAGCATTCAAATTCGTATGTAGCCATTTGATGAGATATATAAAAAAAAAAGCTTTACTTGGTCTAACTAAATATGGCAATCAGCAAAATACAAATGTAACGTACATGTAACGATGCGTTTCCTTCTTTTTTTAACTGTAACGGGAACGAATTCTTTTTTCACACATGGAATATGTCCAGGAACGCGTTCCAAAAATCAGAAGAAACGAGGATCGAGCTTTCGTTCCTTGTTTTGAGGAACGTGTGTACAACACCGGTCCTAAGCCTGTCTCAACACCTTGCTTGTTCAGCATGGGGATTCACCCGCGATTTATTTGTAGCCTTTTCCTGATACATGGGGCAGAATTTGTCGGGAACAAACGAGTTGCATGCTCGGAGCTGCACATGCAGATCGGGCGCTCGGGGGTGAGCGCATCGGGCCACGTGCTCTTCACCACCGATCTGGGCGAGCTAGATTTTGTTCGCCCGGCGTCCGCCACAACCGGCAGGAATCAACGACCAGCGCGGAACACAAGCAATATAGTAAAAAAAAAATGGCTCCGATTTCCGATTGGTTTTGAAGTTGGAACCACGTTCGAACCATCCAAACGTACTTTGTGAACACCCTATAGTTAGCTGATGTTGTTGTGCGTTGGTTTGCACTCGAGTTTTCAGCGTTTGCATGTGTGTCATTTCTGTGTAGACGAATTAAGTCGCTCACGAAACTGACGCCTTGACATCGCGTATTGGCCTTGGCGCGGCGTTCATCGCTCGTCTGTCGTGTGGAACTTGGTTTCCAACGAATACGCGCAGCGGCGTGTTCTTATAATTTTTTTGCAGTGCGAATTTTTTTCGTTGATCTTTGCTCCGCGTATTCCCGGCGGCAGCCACAGCAGACTGATATAGGAGCGTGCGCGTCTGGATGTGGATGCGCCATGAGCCGAAAATGGCGACGCTTCCCCGGCATCCAATATAGGAGCGCCCGCAGGGCGATCTAACGATGGAGGTATACTTGGATAAGTCAGGATATCCAGCGTTTTACTATAGCGTCAGATTATACGGTCGTAGGTAGAAAAGAGCGTCTGATCGTAGTGCCATTTTCAGCGCTTGTATACGTGCACGCGGCGCGTGCTTTGCTCCCTTTCGGAATCGACGAACACCGCGCCGTGCTGAGCTGTAAAGATCTTCACAGCCCAGCATTTCGGGAACAAAAGCTTCTGGCCGCCCCGGCCAGAAGCTTTTTCCTCAGCGTTCGTGCGTATGGCGGGTGCTTTGCTCACTTTTCGAAACGGCGAAAATTCATAGCAGTAAACATAGAAACGGTTCGTGAGCACCTTTCATCATCTGCTCATCAGCGCTAATAAAGCATTAAAAAAAAACAGTGCACTGCATTTAGCGTTTTATCAAAACGCTAACAATGGTTTCCTTTCGACTTGTCTGTAATTTTTTTTAATTTTTATTTTACATTTATCGTTCGCGTGCAACGTGAGCGAGCGTGCTGAGGCCCGGGGAATTTCTGAAGTGAAGAGCGCGCCCGTGTATACAACGCGTGTACAGCTGTGAGCGATGCTAATGAAGCGACGCTCAAAGCTGCGCGACTGCAGCGCGCGCCTGTAGCATTCGCGTCATATAGCCAGGGAAAGCTGCGCTACATTTGTGCCAAGCGAATGGCGCACGGCACACGCCGATTTACCATGACACCGGATGCGGACGAGGTCGGTTTTCCCGGATAAAGCGCGAAACAGATGTACGACGAAACCGTCCGATCCGACGTGCTGCCGGAATGACCTTGGGGGGCGAGGGTTTTCGTAGCACCGGACAGCGTTGAAAGCCCTCGCCTCCGACCGTCGTATTGCGCGGTCGGACGTCGGATTGGACGTCCGACCACGCGATACGACCCACCTAAAACAATCAAAGCTCGTGCATTAGAATTTTGATGTAATCACAAATGAGATGGAGTGCAGACGCAAACTAGACACGAGCTCAGTGTTAACGTTCCGCTAGAAGTCGTGTCCAGCCGACGAGTCGAAAGACGCACTGTGTCGGGCTCGGGCCAAATGAGTGAGTGGGCGCCATTCGAGTGTGATGACGTACCGCTGAAAAACTTTCAGCCTTTCCACTCTGGTGAAGAAGGAAGACCAGCGGAGCTGTACAATGGAAAGTAATGGCCAGCCGCAAGTCGGCAAGCCAGAGTGGAAAGGCTGCTGCCATCTATGAGCGACGGCGGCAACCAGATACGTGGCTTGCCGCCGTCGCTCATAGATGGCGGTAGGTGTCCAGAGTTCGGTGTCTTCATTTCTTTGCGGGGGTCACGATCCTGGGCAAACTAGCCCTTAACAGCTCCGCTGTAATAGACGAAGTTGTTCACAGGTTTGCCTGAGACGATGCATGTGTGACGTAGTCGCGCCGTGACAACGCGCATTTCCTCAACGCCGCGGGCCTCCTCTTCACTTTCAAAACCGACGCAGCGAGCAACGGCAGCGAGCTATCCGAGCAGGGTGACCCAGGGCTCCACCAACGGCCACAGGCAGACGTCGAACGGGCGACCAAGAAGGTCTACGCGACCGACAAGGCGCCCATCATCGATCCCCACCTTCTCCATCTCTGGGAGGCACGTCGCGGTCTCACGAGGAGGCAAAGGGAAAAAGCACAACTCCGCGCGCGTGTTGCTTTTCTCGCCTTACACAGGAGGCCGAACAATACGCCGAAGAGTTAACCCGAGCCAATCGGACAACACACCCTTCGACCAGCTGCAGGGCACTCTGGTCACGAAGAAAACTTGGAGCTTGCTGCGTACCTTGCTCGACCCTTCTACGTCTCGGATCGATCGAGTCGAGCAAGGCCGTCACTTAACTCCTCCACTTTCTCCCAAAAACGCGACCGGAGTCCAGCTTTGGACGACGCTCAGAGACCGCTACGTCGTGGTCGGACCTGGCCCCGCATACGCGCCGTACCCATATGAGGACGGCGACACACCCCACACCCTCGACGCGGACATCACCGAGCAGGAGGTCCGGAACACGCTCCAAAACATCGCGCGCAGCACCGCCCCGGGCAAGGACGGCGTCGGTCACGTATACAGGCTCCTAGAAAACGTCGACGGTGACTCCATCACGGCCCACACGCAATACTTCAACCGGGTCTGGACGACCGGGGGAACAGTCCGCGTCGTAGATGCGAAGAGACATCACGCTCCTGCCCAAACCGGGCAAACCTCTGTCGCTCCAAAAACTCCGCCCCATCTCCCTCACCTCGTGCATCTGTAAACTCATGGGGCACGTGGTGCTACGCCGGCTTCAGCCGCACCTAGAGTCGACGGGCTTTTTCGCAGACTCTTGTTTGGCTTCCGGTCGAACCTCTCTACCCAGGACGTCATCCTACAGGTTAAAGAGGACGTCCCCGACTACCCCGGTACGACCCAGACCAGGGCGGTGTTAGCTCTTGACCTCAAGGGCGCTTTCGACAACGTGTCGCACGACGCAATTCTTGACGGCTTGTTCCGAGCACGGTGCGGGAGGCGGACGTACGATTACGTACGCTTGTTCCTCGCGGGACCGAACCGGCACGCTCGGCGTCGAAGACCAGCGATCTAACCTCATCCCGCTCACGGGTAGGGGCACCTTCCAGGGCTCCGTCCTCTCGCCCATTCCGTTCAGCATCGCGATGGCAGGGCGATGCCTCGCGATGGCAGGGCGAAGCCCCACAATACTCACCGCATCCACGCATCCACCACCGTCTGGACCGAGAACGGCTCAGACGGCGAGATCTAGGACGCGCTGCTGGAAGCAGCAAAGGCTACCCAATGGTTCGCCCGAGCGGCCGGCCTGTCGTGCTCGAGTGACAAGTCAGAGCATCTATTGATCAGTTATACAGCCCGGACCAAGATCAACGAGAAGATTGCAGGTCTCCATCGAAGGCCAGCCCGTCCTGATAGTGGAACGCCTCAGAATCTTGGGCCTCTACCCACAACGGGACGAGAAAGCAACGTACACTTTCCACAGAGCTGTGCAGGCAGTGCCGAAAGATAGCTCACTTGATCCGCCGAGTCACAAACAAGCACATGGGTCTCAAGGAAAGCGACACCCTCAGGATAGTCCAGGCGCTCCTCGTGAGCCGCGTTGCTTAACGCGGTCCCTTCCACAACTTCCGCCGCCACGAGGTCGACGCGCTGGACGCCACGCTCCGCACAGCAGTCAAGACAGCAGTCGGCCTACCGCAGCACGCGACTGCAGAACGCCTCCTCAACTAGGCCTTCACAACACGGTCGAGGAACTCTTTGAGGCGCAGCAGACCGGGTAGAGGACCCGGCTCGGTCGCAAGACGATCGGCAGGGCCCTCCTCCGCCGCCTAGGGTACCGACTCCCGACCACCCTACTCGAAGATGGACGGTAGAAGCCCGCGCCACCGACAATCACCGCGAAGGTACGGGTGACGCCCAGCGCACGCGGGTAGGCGACTCGCGCGCGCGTCCGATGCCTCCGCAAACGCTACCACCACGACCCGGACGCCTTGTACACGGACACGGCGTCGTACACCTCTCCCTCAGGCTGTCGCTGAGTCGCAGTGTGAGACGGCTGCAACGGAACCGTCGCCTCGCTCCGTGGCTCCCCCACCTGCGCGGAGGCCGAGGAGACCGCGATTGCGCTGGCGATACCGACCACACGTAACAACCCAAACTTTGATCCGGACACGACCATGGTCACCATCCTGACCGACTCACAGTCCGCGAGCAGGGCCTGGGCTAAAGATCTGCTCTCCCCCTGAAGCAAAATAAAAAGAAAAATATCTTCCCATTAGACCACAACAAACTGCAGCTGGTCCGCATTGTATGGACCCCCGGCCATGCTTCCCTCCCTGGCAACGAGGCGGCAGACGCCTTTGCCCGAGACGCGACTCTCCGGGCATAGCCTCGGGAGGGACGGCATGACGGGCCTCTTGATGACCAAGCGAGATTCGACTCGCGACCCACCTAACACCCCCCCCCCCCCCTTCACCCGATAGTTACATATACCCAGTTCATTGAGTACTACAGCATGTCGCGCAGAACGTACCCCCTTCCCACGAATTCCTAACCCGATAAGATGCGACAGACTGGAGGAAACTCCAGACCCTCACCTTTCCTAACCTTCTCCACCTCCATCGCTTTTCCTCGACAGATACCGGTGCGAATGCCCGGGCTGTCACTCACCCGAACCCACCCTTACCATTGCACCTGGGCCTGCCCCACTCTCGTCGGAGTGGGGATCTCGACCCATTTGCAATCCATCTTAATCCTCTTGGGAGGCCGCTCTGCTCGCCTCACAGCCCGATCCGCAGCTCGCACTGCTCGATAGAGCTAGGCGGGTGGCTCGAGCCTGCGGGGCCCTGGACTAGGGGACCCGAAAGCCCGCCTATCCTGAGAAAAGTGACGCCATTCATTGTTGTGAAAATGCTCAAGACCGTGCCGCGCGCCACTTCTGGGAAGATCATGGCGTCTGAAATCTAGCTGAGTGCTGCGCTGCGCCGCCATGATCTTCCCAAGGGCTGCATGTTGCACGTGCCTCGTGCATCAAAGCCCCTTGCGCTACTTTTGGAACATGAAGGGGCTTCAGGGAACCCGACCACGAGGCTCAATGACTCACACACCATCTAAATAAAGTTTGTCCATTCTAGTCCATTCCACATTTCCAGGGCTCCAATCCAGCTTGCTTTCTATATGTCATGTCTCAAAAGCAAAGAGTGCACGTGTACAGATTTGAGCCGCGCTAAAACTGCGCGAGTGCACGGACGCCGAAAGCTTTGGCCATAACCTCTTATTATATGGGACTATGCATTGGCTTCATAGCCACAGAAAGTGGTGTCAAGCAAACGACGTGCATCATGCACGTGCCGTCTGCTTGACACCGGACTCGGCCGAGATCGCGGCTTTGCCCAACGGCTTTGTTTTGGTCGAGAACTGCGAGATTTCATTGTCGTCTAGAGAACTATTTTGAAACGGAGCATGTAGTTCGTAGTGATGCCATGGCAACGCGCAATGCCTTGTTAGCGCTGCCGTGCGCCTGCCTTTCACTTTCAGGAGTATATGACCGCGGCGGATGACGCGAGCAATTTCACAGTAACTATAACGGCCAATTGAGCTCCACGTGATCTAGAGCTCCGGGAATCGCGTGGCAAACCCAAGTAGTCACATCCCTCAGTGTTGGATTGACTCTGATGGCTTGTAGCGTCCTCATGATACATCTCGGGTATTCAGAGGCCCCCTTTGTTTTTATGTGTTTGCTGATTACACGGGCTTTTGCATTTCTCGGCAACTGTGCAGGGCAACCGCCATAACATATACCTTGCGTTTTTTTTTCCTCTTCTACCTTACCTCACACCATCATTACCATAGCAGGTCAGGTTATTGCCCTTTCGATTCTACTGTGTCCTTCCCAGCATTGGCCTTTGTGACGAGGCTCGTCAACGCCCGTTTCAGTGGCTTGGTATGTCGGTGAGACAAGCGAAAGTCAGCGATGGCGGCTGTAATCTGGCGCGTGTCTAAAGCGTCTATGCACTCAAGGCTCTATTTCAACATCAGTGCAAGAGCATCGGCACTCTGTTCCCTGACATTGTCGTAGGCGCCGCCATTTTGGCTCGTATGCAGAGCAGACGCAATTGCCGCGGCCGTCATGATTCAAAAGTGCGACTTCCTCAGCATTAGATTGGGTGCTAGGAAGGACATGTAATATCGCTTTGCTCTGTCGCGAACTGTTGAAATATTTGTGGAGGGCGGAAAAGTGTCTCCTGTGATCTCAGATAAAGCTTCAAATAACTGGACAACCATGCTCTTAAGACACAATATGGCCAAGTGTCGTTACTCTGAAGCGTAGCTTATTTAGTGGCACTAGTGCAAGCGAAGCCGAAGGCACGAGCGCAGTGGTTTTATGGCCTGCACTGACGTAGCACCAGCTGCCGTTGTGGTGGCCTTGGTTGTTTTTTTTTTCCAGTGTAAACAATGTATTATTGCTTTCTTTTTCTCTTTTTTTGCAAGAGAGTGTTGAATGCGCACCGGCATGGTGCAAGGGCGTTGCGTGCAAGCCATATAAAGCGATAACCCGGCCGAACTTGCGTCTTCTTTCCTTTTGAGCTACGCGACGCCGTAGAATCCAAGAGCTGACTTGATGACCACATTCACGGTTGTCACGGGATCATCATCAACACCTGCTTTGGTTCACTCACGTACCGAATGTGAAAGACATGGCGTTTCTAGACAGATAAATAATTAAATGTAATATGGCCTGAGCTCTCACGTTGAAATACGCCCCATAAAAGATGAGCCAGAAAATGACCGAGATGTGAAGTGGCCGATAGAATTTAGTTGCAGTATCCCTTTAAAGGGATACTACATCGAAATGTTCGGCGCTTATTTTTTGGTCTATATGTGTTCAGAGGAGCAGTATCACATCGGACACACCAATATCTTGTTAAAAAAGACACGAAAAAGAATTTTAAAACGAATTAAACGATTAGCAAAGAGCACCTGGTGGATGTCGCTAACGCCTCGTTTGTAATGCTCGTCTAGGAACCTTGACAGGTAGTGACGGTAACTGTCTCGCCTCCGGCCACCACGAGAGAAGAGGGGAAGGAGGAACTCCCTCTTCCCGAGAATCTCTTTTGTGTGTCCCAGAAGTCGCTATTGTCCCTCTACAAGATTATAGAAGATTAACCCGTCACTCAAAGTTCGTACAAAAGCAGCCGCTTCGGTGGCTGGAACGACTTGGACATCCTCTCGACGTCAGCCTCGCCGCAGCTTTGCTCGTCCCGAGACGAACTACGTCACGATTGCGGCGGATGTCACGTGCTCTCTGCTGGCTGCTCTCCGAGCGCTTGCCAGAGTGGGCCGTTTATAACGAAAAATACAGCCACCAGGCTCAAAATACAAACGCTGCGATTGTCATTTACGGATATTGTGGATCATATGTAGCCTATTTTTGAACACTACTGGTATATTCGTCGAAGTATCCCTTTAATGGCGGCGGTTACTCCGATCAGCGATGTGCAAAGCGATTCATACTTGGCATAGATTAAGCGTACTTTCTTGCTCAATATTAACTTAAAAAGAAGACTACATATATATATATATATATATATATATATATATATATAGTATATATAGTATATATGAGTATAGGTCATGATATATTATGTTTAGTTTTTTCTTTCGTTAAAGTAGTCTTATTAGTTGAATGCTTTATTTATTTTAAATATACTGCCGATAAAACTTATGAGAGCCAAGGCATATCACACACACACAAAAAAGGATGTGAGCTTCACGAATCGGAAGCATTGTATACGATTAAATCTAAAAAAAGCGCCACGCGAAGACGTTTGATTTGCCCATTGTTCCTGTGCACATTTTTTTAGATAAAATCGTATTTTTGAGCCTTGTTATTCAGCTAGGAACTTCCCGTTCTTCGTCATGTTCTGCAGGAAAGCGAACTCAGATACTTTCTTTGTTTAGACTGTAGTGGCAAACATAGGGCAACAGAAATGCAAAATCACCTAAGAAACAAAACGCGCACGTGCATAATAGTGTCAAAGAAAACACACATAAGAAAAGCTTTTCTAATGCACAGGCAAAGAGCGAACAGAACAAACGCCCGTCATTGTTGGAGGCAATCCAGCCAGCCGCAATCTGTACGAGCGAACAACAAAAAAGGTCTGTCGAGACAGTTGTCAAACTTCAAACAGATTTTATCATACATTAAAATGTGCATACATTTTCTGCGCTTCATTTTTTTACGATACGACAGTCTAGGCAATGCCATATGAATTATAATGAATCGAACAGCCTTCTTTTTTTATGGATTATTGTGTTTTTGGATGCAAGACGTCAGCGATATTTTAATATAAGACAGATTAATCATAAATAAGATATAAGCTTTGTTGCAGCAGTACAGTGATATGCATGGTACTTATTAAAGACCAGTTTATGAGACGGTTTCTGAGGCTGAAGCTTAGTTAGACGCAAGTGTCACAAGCTACAACTCCGACGATTTTTATTTATAATTTTCCATTGATTTGACTGGAAATTGGAGACCCAAGCAATACCTCTTTCTGAAATGCTGGCCAAATTATTTAATCAGTCAACATTTTCTCTGGAGTAACTGAATTTTTAGATTACGCCGTTCGCGTAAATTCAAGCCGGCGACTCTCCACTGGCAACACTAAACAATCCCTACTTTTCCCTACCCGTCTACGGGTGGATGAAGAAGCAAACGACCGAGAAGGGATGCTTTTTTCTCGAGAGAGTTTCTTTTTTCGCAACTTCGAAGTTGCAAATTCCTTTGCAACGAATGACAAGCTATTTTATAAAGGTGAACAGATGCTATCATACAAACTTCCCAGCGCCGCTAAATTATCTTAATAATCAAAATATGCAACTTGTGATGTTACCACTAAAAGATATCTGAGCATTTTTTCAGGTAACTTATTCTAAAATGTGGTGATCGCATTTACACTGAAAACTTGGTCACTCTTCCGTATATTTTCTACAATTAGTTACATAGGTATGTCGGGTTGTCAATTGACTATTGCACAGTTTTGTGTAGAGCAATGCTCTGAAAACTCTAATGTGCAGTCGACGCACACACACACACACACACACACACACACACACACACACACATATATATATAACACACACACACACATATATATACATATATACCGGGTGTTTCTTGTTTAAGCTCAACAGATTTGTTTTAAAAAAGCCGTGAAAGTTACACTTATGCCGCTTGTGGACGTGAGTTATACGGCCAGGGGACATATCACGGGGGCTAATTGTAACAATCAGTCGGCTAATTAATTAAAATTCGTTAATTAACTTTTTAAATAATGAAAATAGACATATGGTTCTAATTAGAAACTTGCTCAGCGTCATCGAAAACCACTAAATCAGTCATTTTCAGAAAGACTTTCAGCGCGTGAGAAGCGTAGTATTGTACTAAAGTTACCACTCGTGGAGCAGGTACAAGGCTGGGGCTAGATAAGAGACGGAAAAATCGCGCGGGCGCCTTACCGCAACCGCTAGCTTTGTACCTGCTCCACGAGTGGTAACTTTAGTGCACTACTACTCTTCTCACGCGCTCAAAGTCTTTCTGAAAATAACTGATTTAGTGGTTTTCGATGACGCTGAGCAAGTTTCTAATTGGAATCATATGTATATTTTCATTAATTAAAAGTTAATTAACGATTCTTAATTAATTAGCCGATTGATCGTTACGATTAGCCCCTATAATATGTCCCCCTGGCCGTATAACTCACCTCCACAAGCGGCATAAGTGTAACTTTCACGGCTTTTTTAAAACAAATCTGTTAAGCTTAAAAAAAAGACCTTGTATATATATATCATGGGCGGTTTCATTTGGATTCAGGCAACGAGTGGCAGTCATATTTTTTATTTTGCTTCAAATTTTTATACTTTGTGGAGAATGTTCCAAGAAGAACAATCCTTTTTATTTTAATGTCCTGACATGTTTAGTTTCTGAGAAAAAAAATCTCAAAGAAGCGGGAAAGAACGACGAGGTTTTGACGATTGTCGTGTGTGGCGTTTTTGAATCACTCTCTATCTCAAAGTATTCAAAAGAGAGCATCTATATTTTTTAGTGTGATATATATATAAAGTAGGTAAAACGACATTATAACTACTATTTATTATTCGTCACTCCAATCTTTGTAAAAATCCCCAAACATGCCTCCGCGAACAACTGTGACCTAAATTGCGTTTTTGTTTTGAGTCGACTTTGTTTAGTATCGCTTTTAAAATAATACCACGTGTAGAAGCTTTCATTGTCTTCCAAATTAAGCAAGTTTGTGTTTTTATCATGTACGAGTACTGAGAAATAAATTACGAAACAGAGGAGGTTTTCACTTTTCGTTCTATTT
Organism: Ixodes ricinus; assembly: GCA_037355805.1. Taxonomy (NCBI): domain Eukaryota; kingdom Metazoa; phylum Arthropoda; class Arachnida; order Ixodida; family Ixodidae; genus Ixodes; species Ixodes ricinus. The sequence goes on along the minus strand of JAZHYW010030660.1, from coordinate 322 downwards.
CAGCACGCTGTATATGAGAAAAAATATTTTAATTTTTTTATTTTTCTTGCGTCACGTTCTCTTTGCACCTCTTTTACCCAGAATACATTCCGCTAGAGATATATGCACTGGTTTTGAGTTTTAGGCCTCTCAATATGCTAAAAAATGATTCTGTTCTGTTATCAACATGAATTTCGCCTTAAAAATATAAAATTTCGAAATCTAAAAATCTAGGTTTCCAATAGGAAGTGTATTTTACTCTAACGTTTTACAATATTATACTTTGATATTTCTAACGTAGTATAGATTATGTAGCGCATAGGTTTGGCTTGATGCCTCTCCA